>CAUYPK010168474.1:0-11615 GCA_963574355.1 Loris lydekkerianus | reverse complement strand
CCTTGCCATTGTTGGAGGCACTGACCAACCCATCCACAGGCAGCCATTCGGAGGAGCCTGCCTTAGCCTTGTCACTGGAGAACCCATGAGGTTTGAAGTGCTTGGCCACCTCCAGATAATCATCTAAGAGATCTAGGCTTTCTTCAGCCCCCAAACCCGACTGGTCGAAGGGGTACATCAAGTCCCCCGCCAACACCTTGCTGCCCAGGAAGCTCATCTCGGTCATGTTGTGGGGCTTTGCTGAAATCCAGGAATGTACTTAATTCGAAGGTGCCTTTGTTGGTTACAGCAATGCTGCTGCTGGATGCTGTGAAAAGCGCCATGGCTTAAGCCGCTGGGGGTTGCCGCTGCAGAGCCTGGTGCTGCTGCCACCACTGCAAAGGCCAACGCTGCCCAGGCACTACTGCCTCTAATATGCCATGGTGGCCGCGGACCCTGCGATAGGGGAGGAGGGAAAGACGTACCGCTGAAGAACTACATTTATAGGCGGGTGCAGCAGAAATGCAGTAAGTCCTATTTTATCACCATTCTCAGGCTGAGGGCTGATGGGCCAGGCCCCTACAGGACTCAGCCCTGAGCCTTAACTCCACCCTTCAGACAACTGAAGTGACCAAACACACTTCATCCTGTTACTGTGCCTGGGAACCTCCTGGATCTCTAATGCAGAGTGTAAAGGCTGGGCTTCTGCAGAGCAAGCTGGGCTTCTGCAGATGTCCATTCTCAGAGCCTGGTGCTCCTGGGGTCCCCTCTTTGTGCCCTTCCTTTGAGCAGAAGCCTCAGGACGTAGACATCAGGCCCCTCCCACTCTCTTTCCCTCAGAGGGTTTGGACCTGGTCTCAGGCAACCAGCACATCCTGATACTGGCAGGCTCCACAGAACAGGCTGTGTAGGACTGGAGTTCAGAGCTCAGTCTGAGACACAGCCCTGTTGGATATCTGAGTCCCTACAGGGGGACTCAGAGCTGGGGAAGCCGCTGCCCCACCCTCACATACCATCTTCTCCCACTTCTCCCAGCAGAAAGTGGGCCCAGAGATGCCTCCCTCCTTGGAAGTGCCACAGGCAACCTTGAGATCAACCTGCCCTGAGAAAGGATGACCAGTTCTCCTGCCCCATCTGCTCTGTCCTGGATTAGAAGAAGCTCCCCTTAAAAGGAGCCCAAGAATCCCTGAGGAGTGGCCCAGGGGCAACTGCTCTGGGAGACACACCTGAGACAGGATTCGGGGGTCTTGGACACTGGAGATCCAGAAGCTCTTCCCCCACCATCACCAAGGGCAGTTTACCAAGGGGAATTTCTAACCCTTTAAGTGGCCCCCCCCAACCCTGACTGAGGAGGGAGAGCACCTGGAAGGGGTGAGGGACCTTCCATATTCTCACCCAGGACAAGCCTGTTTCTCATCTATACCTCCACGTTGCCATCTGGACCTCCAAATACTCACTGGACCTCCATGTTCACATCTACACCTCCATGTTCTCACTGGACCTCTACATTCCTAACTGGACCTCTGTGTTCCTGCCTGGACCTCCATGTTCTCACCTGAACCTCCAAGTCTCGCCCAGACCTCCATGTTTTCATCTGGACTTCCACTTTCCCACCAGGACCTCCACATTCCCATCTGGACCTCCATGTTCCTGCCTGGACCTCCATGTTCTCACCTGAATATCCAAGTCTCGCCTGGACCTCCATGTTTTCATCTAGACCTCCACTCTCCCACCAGGACCTCCACATTCCCATCTGAACCCCCATGTTCCTGCCTGGACCTCCATGTTCTCACTGAAACTCCAACTCTCATCCGGACCTCCATGTTTTCCTCTGGACCTCCACTTTCCCATCAGGACCTCCACATTCCCATATGAACCTCCATGTTCTCACGTGAACCTCCAAGTCTCACCCGGACCTCCATGTTTTCATCTGGACCTCCACATTCCCATCTGGACCTCCATGTTCTTGCCCGGACCTCCACTTTCTCACCTGAACCTCCATGTCTCACTGGGACCTCCAATTTCTCAGCTGGACCTTGCATTATTACCATGTAACACCCACATGCTTACTAGGACCTCCACCTCCTCACCGCATGTGTGTGTATACACACACAAACGCAGAAGTCACTCACAGTAACATGTTTCATTGCCTCCTTTTTTCTAAATATAAATAAATATTGCAAATGTAGAAAACAGAGATCAATAGTACATACCCTCTAATGATACCCACATACTCACCACTAAGGTTTTAAAAATGTGTTGAGATTTAATAAATACAGAGAAGTGTGTAGATCACAAGTGTATCAATTAATGCAGCCTTGTATTTATAAATACTCAAGTAACCCCCACATCAAAGTATGAACATTTCCAACACCCAAGGAGCCTCCCTCCTTCCCCCTTTGTCAATTCGTACCTCCCCTGTCCAGCTTTCTTGAGGTAACTTCAAGCCTGGAGCAGACACCAGGCTGGAGGTGGCTGGAAGTAAAACAACATAAACTGAGGAAATGCTCAGAGAACCAGTGTGTCCACCGGAATACTGTCCTCAGCTCCAGGCTTTATTGGAGAATGTGTAATGCCCCAGAGCTCCAGAGGTATTTATTTCCCTTCCTTAAAAACAAAGAGCCAAAAACAAGGGGCTCACCTTCGAGAAACTCCCTGCTGTGGAGAGGAGACATACTCAGAGGCACCTGAGCCTCTAAGGGCCACACCTGCCACTCCCAAGGCCAGGGCACATCTTGCACAAAGGAGGTGGGGGCCTGGGAGCCTCTGCCAAGGCAGGGCTGTTGCTGTGCCTACCCAGGTGGGAACTGTTGCCCTTGGGTCTCTGTCTCTATGTCCAGGAGCCCTTGGGTTATGCAAGTTATGGCTGTCTCGGAATCTCACTGTCAGAGCTGGGAACTCCACAGGCCTGGGACAAGGGAAGGCTTGTTTTGATGACAATACAGGTTGATGTTGGGGCAGGAGGATTCACAAATTTATAACCACCCAGTTCCCCTGAGGGTTCTGTCCTTCCTTCTTATATTTGCACATGTCACAGCTTAAAATTAAAATTTTTTTATGGGTTGTACCATAATTTTTTTCAAAATATTCAGGGGGTACAAATGTTTTAGGTTACATGGATCATTTTTCTAATGCTTGGGTCCCAACAATCAGTGTCCCTTTACCCAAATGGTGTTCACTGTATCCATTAGGTTAGTTTATTCTCCCCTTTCTGCCCCTCCCCTCTGCCTGATTTCCACTGAGTTTTCCTTCCCTCTGTGCATGTGTGTGCTCATTGGTTAGTCCCAATTTAATAGTGAGTACATGTGATGTTGATTTTTCCATTCTTTAGATGCTTCACTTAGGAGAATAGTCTCCAGTTCTATCCAGATTGTTGAAAAAGACATTAAGTCATCTTTATTCATGGCTGAGTAGTACTCCATGGTACACATATACCACATTTTATTAATCCAATCATGAAATGACGGGCACATGGGTTGATTATACATCTTTTCAATTGTGAATTATGTAGCAATAAACATTCAAATACAGATGTCTTTTTGATAAAATGATTTCTTTTCCTTTGAGTTTTTTTCTGCTTTCATACAAAATGAAGTTCTATATGGGTTTTTGACTGCTTCCAAAAAATATGAAGTATTATTTGTTCCAGTTCTTCAAAGTATGATGTGAGACTTTTAATGGGGATTGCATTGAATCTGTAGGATGTCTGGGTAGAATAGGCATTCTAAAATGGTGATTCTTCCTGGCCAAGAGTTTGGTATGTTCTTCCATTTATTAATGTCTTCTGCTATTTTTTTCTTAGGGTTTCATAATTCTATATGTAGAGGTCCTTCACCTCTTTTGTTAGATATATTCCCACATAATTCATTTTCTCTGAAGCAACTGTGAAGGGAATCGTGTCCTTAATTTCTTCTCAACATGGTTGTTATACCAAGGCATATACAAAGGTTGCTGATTTGTGGACATTGATTTTACACCCTGAGACATTACTGTTTTTCCGGATCACTTCAAGGTGTCTTGTGATTGAGTCTCCAGGATTTTCTTTTCTTTTTTTTTTTTTTTTTAAAGATAGAGAGAGTCTCACTTTGTCACCCTGGGTAGACTGCTGTGGCGTAACAGCTCACAGCAACCTCAAACTCTTGGGCGTAAGCAATTCTCTTGCCTTACCCTCCCAAGTAGCTATGACTATAGGCACGTGCCACAATGTCCAGCTATTTTTTGTTGCAGTTGTCATTGTTGTTTTGCAGGCCCAGGCTGGATTCAAACCTGCCAGCTCCCGTGTATGTGGCTGGCGCCCTAGCCGCTGAGCTATAGGCACCAAGCCAAGTCTCTGGGGTCTTCTAAGTATAAAATCATACCATCATCAAAGAGCAAAAGTTTCACACCCTCTGCCTCCATTTGGATGCCCTCTATATCCTTCTGTTGCCTGATTGCATTGGCTAGAACTTCTAGAATTATGTTGAATAGTAGTGGTTATGTTGCAGGAAGACGAGGCCCAATGGAGAGAAAGAGCACCAAAACACTGTATTTAAGAGGCAAAAGGCTTTCATTTAGCCAACAAAGCTAACAGCATAGAAGAATTTGAAATGCCCATGCTCCCCAACCGGCTTGGTCTTTTCCTTTTTATCTGTAGTCAAAAAGTTCCAACCCACAGGTACCTTTCTCCTTGGTCAGTTTGAATCAAGTGGGAGATGCTATTCCAGCCCCCACAGAACTACAGGATTTCACAGAATTGAAAATTTCTAGGTCCCAGGAAGTTAAGTATACAAATGCCTAAGAACAGAGTCACCATGGAGAGGACACTGCTGGTGTATCCTTGGGGTTCCCTTGGGAAGACCCCTGTTCCCCTAGACCTCAACCTCCCCAGGTATCCTCTCTCAGTTATAGTGGAAGTTCTTGTCTGGTTCCAGTTCTAAGTGGAAAAGCTTTCAGTTTTACTCCATTCAGTATGATATTAGCTGTGGGTTTGTCATAGATAGCTTCAATCAGCTTAAAAAATATATGCCACCTATGCCTATTTTGTTAAGTGTTCTTGTTAGAAAAGGATGCTGAATTTTGTCAAATGCTTTTTCTGCATCTATTGAGAGGATCATATGGTCTTTGTTTTTACTTCTTTGATACAGTAAATTACATTTATGGATTTGCGTATGTTAAACCAACCTTGCATCCCTGGGATGGAACCTACTTGAGTATTATGTACAATTTTTTTAATATGTAGTTGCAACTATTAGCCAAGATTTTGTTGAGTATTTTTGCATCGATATTCATTACTGAAATTGGTCTGTACTTCCCCTTTATAGTTCGGTCCTTTCCTGGTTTTAGAATCAAGGGGATGTTTGCTTCCTAGAACATGTTGGGGAAGATTCCTTCCTTCTTAATGTTTTGGAATAGGTTCTACAATATAGGTGCAAGCTCATCTTTGAATGTTTGGTAGAAGTTTGGTGTGATGCCATCTGGTCCCAGGCTTTTTGTTGTTGTTGTTGTTGTTGTTGTTGTTGGAAGCTTTTTTATTGTTTCTTCAATCTCAGTGCTTGATGTTTGTCTGTTCAAGAGATCTATTTCTTCCTGGTTAAGTCTAGGGAGATGGTGTGATTACAGGTACTGGTCCATTTCCTCCACATTGTCAAATTTGTGGGCATAGAGTTTTTTGTGGTAGTCTAATATAATCTCTTACATCTTTGTGGTATCAGTCGTTATTTCCTCCTTTTTGTTTCTTATTGAAATTATTAAAGATTTTGCTTTTGTTTCTAGTTAATCTGGCCAGTGGTTTATCAATTTTATTTACCTTTTCAAAAAACCAACTTTTTGTTCGATTAATTTCCTGAATGATTCTCTTGTTTTCAATTTCATTTATTTCTGATTTAATCTAGGTTATTTCCTTTCTTCTGCTAGGTTTGGGATTGGATTGCTCTTTTTCCATTTCTTTATGATGATTTATTGAATTGTTGATGAGCTCTCTTTCTGTTTTTTGGATGTAGGCATCTAATGTGACAAATTTTCCTCTTAGGACTGCTTTTGCAGTATCCCAAAGGTTTTGGTGGCTTGTGTCTTCATTGTTGTTACATTCAACAAAGTTAATGATTTCCTCCATTATCTCTTCCTTGACCCAATTGTCATTCAGCATAAGGTTTAGTTTCCATGCCTTTATAGGGGAATGAAAATTGTTGTTGGAGTTGAGTTCTACCTTTATTTCCCTATGTTCTGAAAAGATACAAGGTGTAATATCAATTTTTTTTTTTGAGAGTTTGTTGTTGTTGTTGTTGTTGTTGTTGTTGTTTTTGTTTTTGGCCTGGGCTGGGTTTGAACCTGCCACCTCTGTCATATGGGGCCGGCGCCCTACTTTGTTGAGCCACAGGCACTGCCTGATTTTTTTGAGATTTGATTTGTGTCCTAGGATATGATTTATTTTGTAATAGAATGTTCTATGGGCTGATGAGAAGAACATATATTCCTTAGCTTTGGGATGGAGTGTTCTGTATATGTCCATTAAGCCCACTTATTCTAGGGCTACATTATATCTTTGTTTAGTTTCTATTTCAAGTATCTGTCCAGCTCTGAAAGAGGGCTACTAAAGTCCCCAATATTGTAGTGTTATAAGGTATCATATTGCTAAGACCAAATAAAGTCTGTTTCATAAATCCAGGAGCATTTATGCTGGGTTCATAAATATTTAGAATTGAATATAGATATTCAATAATATTTAGAATTGAAGTCCTCATGTTGTATTGTTCCCTTGGCCAGTGTGAAGTGACTGTCTTTGTTTTTCTTGACTTTGGTTGCTTTAAATCCACTTGTATCTGAAAATAAGATTGTGATTCCTCTTTTCTTCTGATTTCCATTTGCCTGAAATATTGTCCAACCCTTCACCCTGAGTCTTGTTTCATCCCTGAGGCTAGGTGTGTTTCCTGGAGACAGAGTATAGATGACTTATGTGTATGGGTGTTTGTTTGTTTGCATTTTTTGGCCAGGGCCAGGTTTGAACCCACCACCTCCAGTATATGGGGCTGGCACCCTACTCCTTTGAGCCACAGGTGCTGCCTGATGGCTTGTCCTTTTTCTTCTCTGATCAGTCAGCCTGTTTCTCTTCAGTGGGGAATTCAAGGCATTTACATTTACTGAGATAATTGATAAGTGTGGTGGAGTTGCAGTCATCTTATTTTGTGAAAATCTGTTGCTTAGTTTTATCCTTTGCACTATTGTAGAAGTTAGGTTTTGTCCCTTACTTTGTGGGCGTTTTCTTTGCTGGTGGTCCATTGTGATGGTCAGTGTGTAAAATAAGTCTGAGTATTTCCTGATGAGCTGGTCTCATTGTGGCTAATTTCCTCAGTGTTTGTATATCAGTAAAATATTTGATTTCTCCATCAATTTTAAAGCTTAGCTTAGCAGAATATAGAATTCTTGGCTGAAAATTGTTTTGTTTAAGAAGGTCAAAGGTAGATGACCATTCTCTTCTGGTTTAAAACATTTCAGCTAAGAAGTCCAGTGTCACCCTGATGTGTCTGCCCCTGTAGGTCAATTGACACTTACTCCTGCCTGCTTGAAGCATTTTTTCTTTCATCTTGACTTTGGACAGGTTCATGACAATGTGTCTTGGAGATGCTGTATTTGAGTTGAGATGGTCTGGGGTTGATATTCCTATGACAGGACTGATCTTCTTCCCCTTCAAGGATACCTGAAATTTGTATGTTTGAATGCTTTGTGAAGTCCCGTAATTCTCTGAGTAAACATTCTGTTTTATCTCTCTTCTACCCTTTTAACTCCCTATATTAATTAGCTCAAAACCTTTATCCCATAGCTCTGGAATTCTTTCTTCCCCATGGTCTAATCTGTTATTGACATTTCTACTGCACATTTAAATCCCCTCATTAACTACTTCATTTCCTTAAGCTTTGCTATATCCTTTCTATATTCTTCTTATCTTTCATCCCTTATTTGATTCTGATTTTGTATTTTCTTTTTGTTATCTTCCACTTTCGCAGAAATTTCCTTCATTGGTTTACTATCCACATTTTAAATTCCCTTTATGTCATTTCTATCATTTCTTCATAGGTGAAATCCTCTGTAATAGCTGCCTTAGGATCCTTTGGTCAGTTGCTCTGTTCTAGTTTTTGAAGTTGCAGGACTTTTCTGTTGGTTCCTCCTCATGAGTGTTTCCTTCTTATCCATTTCCTTCCCCTACTTTTTCCTTTCACTTCCTCCTCTTTAAATTACCTTCTCTCTGTGCTTACGTGTTGAAGTATCCTTTTGATGTAGGGCCTAAAGGAAGACAAGAGTAAAGAGTGAGAAGGATAAAAGAAAGAAAAAGAGAAAAGAAAAATAAAGAGGGAGGTAGTGACAGGAAAGGTTGACTAAAGGAAAAGAAGAACAGAAAGAGAGACACAGGAGTAATAGTGGTGCTCAGTGGGGTGCTTTCACCCACATTCACAATTCCAGGCCTCTGAGGGGCTGGGCTGAGTGCGTTCCTTGAGGTCAGGAGCTCCTTAACAGCCTGAGCAAAAATAAGACCCTACCTATACCAAATAGAGAAAAAAAACAAAAACAAAAAACAATAGTATATTGTAGTGGGAACCTACCAATAGCATCCTCCTGAAGGCCAAAGCTAAAAAGACACATTAGACCAGGGGATCAAAGTATCCTTGACCCAGGCCAATGCTGTGCCCCCCACCCCCAGTCCAAGCCTCATAGTGAGGCTCTGTCCAAAAAATGAAATGCATATTGGCAAAGAATAAAACGGATCAGAAAATAATAATAATAATAATAACATATAAAGAAATGTTAAAATAAAATTCTGTAAGATACAAAAAAGGGTGGGTATATCTTAGTTGTTATTTGAGAAATTTATGTGGAAAAGATAAGAAAAATAGAAAAATATTTACAAAGATAGAGAGAAAAGGATAAAAATGGAAAGGAAATAACAAATAAAAGGAGTAGAAAAAGCATAGCAAAAAATGGAGCCCTTATTATTGAAGAAAGTAAAAATGGAAAATAAAAATATAACAAAACAAAACAACAACAACAACAACAAAATCCCAAGGAAAAAAAATTGGGGGAAAAAAGAAAAAAGGAGCAGAAAAACTGTAGCAAAAATGGACCCATTACTATTGGAGAATAATATTTTAAAAATTTAAAATAAATAAGACAAAAAACCTAGGGGGGAATTAGGGAGAAAAGGAAATAAAATACATATATATATGTATTTTCTGGACAACAGATAATGTTCTGGGGTTAGGAGATGGTAATCACAATGCTGATATGGCTGTAGAAGATGGGGGCTGGAAGCCACTATCTGTTTGCTAAGGTGACCACATCCCAACTACCTGATTTATTTGCCCTCAATCCCTGCAGGGTTGAGAGCCTAAAACTCTAGTCAGCCTACATAAGAGACACCTCTTAATCGTTCCAATTAGTGCCCCTTGGCCACGAAGTGGCTTTCCCAGAAAAGTGGGTTTTGCTCAAGTTCCCAAAGGTGGCTGCCCAGCTCAGCAGGTGCACCAGAACCAACCTGGCACTAGAATCCTGTGGGCTATTTGTCCCAGGTATCTCTTCCACAATGGCAGCACCCTGCCACCAACCAAATGTGATCTCCTCTCCAACAAGTGGCTAAATCCCAGCCCTGAACACATCTTAAGATCACTCACTCAAGCTCTCTCAAGGTAGCTCTGACAAGTACACAGGCAAAAACAAACAAACAAACAAACAAAAAACTGCTGGACTGGCCTTCTCTGTCTGAATCCCACCATTGAACCAGATAGCCTCTGCCAGCAGACAAGCACTCACCTTCTGTGCTGGTTCTCCACTGTTTGTGACCTGTTTGTTGGCTCCTGGAGTCTCCTGATGTCTCCCTGCTCCCTTGAAGTGATGTGTCCAGGCAGGACACCCCAGCCAGAGGTGGTTGGAGTCCTTTCTCCCTGGTCTCACCACTAGCAACTACGAAAGAGACATCTCTAGACCGCCACCTTGCTCAATCCCTCCCTTCCCTACTCATTCTACAAAACTAGTATCACTTTGATACTAAAGCTAGGAAAGAACACAAGAAAAGAAGACTACAGACCAATATCCTTATAAATATAGATGCTAAACTCCTTGATAAAATACTAGCAAGCCAAATTCAACAGCATATCAAAAAAACAATCCACAAAGACCAAATGGGCTTCATCCCAGGAATGCAAGCATGGTTCAACATACATAAATCAATAAATGCTAGGGACTCTACCTAACAAATGCAAACATTGTAACCTACTTGCTTTTCACTCACATTAATCTGAAATTAAAAACAGAAAAATAAATAATCAATAAATTCAATTCATAAACAAATGCAAAAACAAAGTGCATTTTATCATCTCAATAGATGCAGATAAAAAGTTCAACAAAATCCACCTCCCTTTCATGATAAAAACCCTCAACAAACTAGGCATAGAAGAAACCTATCCCAGAATTATAAAAGCCATAAATGAACAAACCCATCAGCCAATACTATCTTGAATAGACAGCATTAGCATTTTCTCTAAGAACTAGAACAATACGGTGTGCCAACTGTCACCACTTCTATTCAACATAGTACTGTAAGTCTTACCTAGGGCAATTGGGCACAAGAAGAACACAAAGTGTATCCAAATTGGGAAAGAGGAGGTCATACTATCATCTTTGCTGATGATATGATCTCGTATCTAGAAAATCTCAAAGATTCCACCAACAGTCTCCTGGAATTGATAAATTAATTTAGCAAAGTCTCAGAATTCAAAATCAATATACACAAATCAGTAGCATTTCTACTTACTAATAAGAGTCAAGTTGAAGTCAAATCAAAGACTCAATACCATTCACAATAGCTACAAGGAAAATAGAATACCAAGTTCTCATTGACCCACGAATGGATTAATAAATTGTGGTATATGTACACCATGGAATATTATGCAGCCTTAAAAAAGATGGAGACTTTACCTCTTTCATGTTTATGTGGATGGAGCTGGAACATAGTCTTCTTAGCAAAGTATCTCAAGAATTGAAGAAAACGTATCCAATATACTCAGCCCTACTATGAAATCAATAACCTATATGAAAGCTATAACCCAATTATAGCCCAGGAATATGGGGAAAGGGGATAGGGAAGGGAGGAAGGGGGAGGATGGGTGGAGGGAGGGTGATTGGTGGAACTACCCCTATGGTGCATCTTACAAGGGTACATGTGAAATTTACTAAATGTAGAATACAAATGTCTTAATAACTAAAAAAATGCCATGAAGGCTATGCTAACATTTTTGATGAAACTATTTAAAATTGTATATAAAACCAGCACATTATACCCCATGATTGCATTAATGTACACAGCTATGATTTAATTTTAGAGAAAGAAAAAAATAACTAGGAATGTAGTTAACCAAGGAGTTGAAAAAACTACAAAACTCTGAGGAAAAAAATCACAGAGCATACAAACAAATGGAAAAATATGTTATGTTCACAAGTAGGTATAATCACTAATGTTATAATGTCCATATTACCAAAAGTGATTTACAAATTCAATGCAATCTTCATCCCTCTCCCAACCTTGGAAAGCCCAATGGCCAATTTGAGTTTTGAAAGTCAGATGATTTTTGTGTATCAACACCTGATCATTCTTCCCTGTGACCTGAGTGTGT
>CAUYPK010168470.1:0-26576 GCA_963574355.1 Loris lydekkerianus | reverse complement strand
CCTCAGAAGCAGCATAACAAAATCCAAACTTGGCAAAGAGCCACAGTATACAAAATAATGATAAGAGGCAAAGAGCCGCATTCATTTTGGCCGGGAGCCGCATGTGGCTCGAGAGCCGCGTGTTCGCCACCCCTGTTCTAGTGTGTAGATTTATTTTATAGTTGAGACCTTGTGTAAGGCAGCAGTTGGGATTGCTTGGCATTTCTCTCTGTAAGGTTTTTGGAAAATAAATGATAAAATTCAGCACAGATGTTATATCGTGTTCTTAAATTTTGTAATAACATAAACTATCAAGTCTCTTTAATTCTTAAGTATTCTGGAGATTTTCTTTATATCAAGGGCTTAAAACATTTATAGTTTGGTAAGTTTTTTGGTTGGTGCTTAATGCTTGAAGGTTTTGAAAATTAAAATGATAAATTGTTATTTGCCATTTTAGGTTATAATGGCATGTATTTTTCATTGTTCAGTATTTTACATTGACCAACATTTGTTAATTGACAGCTTGTTACATTTAGGTTATGTTAATTTTTAGCCTTGTTTTCTTCAGTGGATTAAATTGGTTGGAATAGCTGTTTTATTCTTTGAGTCAAGTTGTTTCACAAAATCAATATAAACTTTTCCCACTTATAAAATGAAATGTTGAATAGCCAGAACATATAACATATTTTTAAAAGTATATTGTAACATACAGAATTATACCACTTTATTTAGCAAGTGTTTTTATATTTCTCTTTCATGTAATAGGTGAAATATTACAGACATTTAGCACCTGATCACTTGCTGCAAATATGTCATCGTCTTGGACCTCTTCTTGAGCAAGAAATTCCTCAAAGTGTTCCTGGAGTACAAACTTTATTGGGAGCTGGAAGGCAGTCCTTGCTACGTACAAATAAAAGTATGAAAATTTTCTGATAGGATGTAGACCTTGTCTTTCTCACTTTGTTTTTGTGATCTATCATTGTATGCATAAACATGTGTCTGTTTAACAGGCTGCAAGCATGTTGTGTGGAAAGGGTCTGCTCTGGCTGCACTGCATTGTGGAAGACCACCTGAGTCTCCAGTTAACTATGGCAGCCCACCCAGCATTGGTGAGTTGTTGAGTTGTTCAATTTCACTACATAGTTGATATGCTCTTGGTAAAGAACTTTTGAAAATGAGAGGTTTTTTAGTTATTATGGTATGAGAGAACTTCATATTGTGTACGCCAGCATTTAAAAGTGAAAAAGTATCATTTTCCCCCCCTTGTTAGTAGTTTTAATAGCCAAGAATTCATAATATGTAATTATGGATTGTATGCATTGTGTTTTATGTAGGCCAATTAGCTTGTTGGTAGTTTATTTTTGCAAAAAGGTTCTTACTAAAGTGTATATTATTAGGTTGAATTAGTGGGAATCAGTATTATAATTCAAGTTAGTTATAATAGAAAGTAAAAATAGTTATCTTTTAAGAAGCACAGTGCCTTTTTTTTTTTTTTTTTTCGCCTTTAAAGTTTCAAAGAAGGAAAACTGATGGGGATTAGTCTTTTGGAAATGCTTCCTAGATCTATCCTTTGCACCTCTACTAGTCCCAGGCCCTCGTCTGACCTGTATTATTATAACACAGCGTTCTCCAAGCAGGTCTTGTTGCTTCTGGAGTCTTCTCCAGCTCTCCCTTCTAGGATACTGTGTAACACTGTGATAGTGATCTTACCAATTGTGCCTTTGCTTTGTCACTCTTCTGCTCAAGGTAGTATAAAGAGGTGATTAAGGTATTTTACTAATCTTGTACTTTACCATTAAGCCAACTCCTGACTTTCAGAGATCTTCATACTTTAATCATAACCTCTTCCTTGACACTCCCATGTTAGCCACTAGTAAGGAATGTTATTCTCCCTCTTTCTTAGTTACTTCTTTTTCTGGATACTTTTTATACTAGTAGTCAGTTTTGTATAACTGTTTTTGGTGTTTAGATGCATGTGTGTGTGTATATATGTATATATACCATATTTAATACTTTGTTTTTTTATCTCAAAATACGTATAGTGGCTTGGCACCTGTAGCTCAGCGGTTAGATTTGTAGGGTGGTAGATTTGAGCCTGGCTTGGGCCTGCTGACAACTGCAGCAACAATGACAACTGCAGCAACAACAATAACAAAAAATAAATTACCGGAAAAAAAAAAAAAGTGTAGCGTGGAAATGGCTTTTAAAAATACAGTATGACAATCTTTATGTTAGTATTTAGTCCTTTGTATGTAATTATTGATACATGTGTTTACATTTACTCTCTTTGAAGATGATTTCTTTCTCTGGTTGCTTTTAAGATCTTCCCTTTCTTTTTGGTTTTCTGCAGTTTGACTATGATATGTCTTGGTGGCAGGTTTTTTTTTTAATTGTTGGGGAATCATTGAAGGTACAGAGAACCAGGTTACATTGCTTGCATTTGTCAGGTAAAGTCCCTCTTATGATGTGTCACACGCTGTGACCCCCCCCCACCCCCTGCCTCCTTCCCTCTCTCTGCTTCCCCATTCCCCCACCCCCACCATGTACTACCATCAATTGTCCTCATATCAGAATTGAGTACATTGGATTTTTGTTTATCCATTCTTGTGATGCTTTACTAAGAAGAATGTATTTTAGCTCCATCCAAGTTAATAACAAAAGATGTAAAGTCTCCATCTTTTTTAGTGGCTGAATACACTATACAACATATACCATAGCTTGTTAATCCATTCCTGGATTGGTGGGCATTTAGGTTGTTTGCACAGTTTGGCAATTGTAGATTAAGCTGCAATGAACAGTCTAGTGCAAATGTCTTTATGAGAAAATGATTTTTATTTTTCTGGGTAGATGCCCAGTAATGGGATTGCAGGATTAAATAGGAGGTGTAGTTTGAGTTCTTTGAGCATTCTCCATGCTTCCTTCCAAAAGGGTTGTCTTAGTTTGCAGTCCTACCAGCAGTGTGAAAGTGTTTCCTTCTCTCTATATCCACACCAGCATCTGCAGCTTTGAGATTTTGTGATGGGGGCTATTCTCACGGGTTAGGTGAGGTGTCAGCTTCCTTTTATTTATCTTGTTTGAGATCCATTAGCTTTCTTGAATCTGTAATGTCTTTATTGACACTGAAAAATTCTCAGTCCTTATCTTTTAAAATAACCTCTCTGCTCCATTCTTTTATCTTTTTGGGGACTTAACCAAATATGAATGTAAAACAAATGAGATTTACATACTAGACTTTCTCATTTTATCTTTTGTACCTTCTCCTCAACATTTTATATCTTTGTCTCTGTGGCGTATTCTGGATCATTTCTTTCCTCTGACCTACTTTTTAAAGGTATCCGATGTGGTATTTGCATGAGTGGTAATTATGGATAATCATGTTTTCTTTTTTCACATATGACTATTCTGGTTAAATAATTTAAATATGTAGTCTTATTATAATGAACAACCATTAAAACAACAAAGACATTTGAAACACTAGGGTATAATTGTACTTAGAAAATTACACTAAAGAGTAGAATAGTTTTCCTGAAAGAAAAAGAAAGTAAAATATAGGAGCTTTCCCCTACGGGAAAAGTTTCTTATCTTTGAAAAGCTATAGATTTATATAAGACGGGGAGTATGTGACACTTACAAATGTCTGGTAGACCTGTGGTAGGCAAAGATGGTAAATAACTTTTCTTTTTTCACATTTACTGTGTGAGTAATTACTATGTACAAAGCACTACTTAACTTTCTGTTAACATCTTAAATGCTCTGTAGTTCGAACTATTATTATACAGTGAAGGAAACTGAGGCATGGGAACTTGACGAAGGTCACACATTCTAAGAAGCAAAGCCAGGATTCAGCCCAGACTGTTTGACTCCATCATGCTATGCTTTATTCCCGGGAGGCTAAACTTTCCAATAATAACACTTGGCTACTTAAGAAATTGATGTTAGTCATCTTTTAGAAAAGGATACCAAATATTTATAAAATTAGATAAAATATTTTCTGGGTTGTTGATAAGCCAGTAGATAATGCTGATATAGATGTAAGGTATACACCTATAAGTACCAGTAGTTTCCCCTTACTGTGGTGGATGCATTACAAGACCCCCAGTGGATACTTGACACCATGGGTGGTACTAAACCCCCTGTAAATGTGTGACAGAAATACCTTGGGTTTTGTGTGATGCATAGAAATGTGACTGGTAGATTCAGGTAACAGAATTAATTACCAAGCAGGTCATTGTACATTTTTGAAAGATTATTTCATCTTCACGGTTTAAGGTAAATTTTTTTTTTCCCTTTTCCATTCACATTTTCAGGCAAGTCTTAGTTCCTTATTAAGAAATTTATTAGGTTAGCTTGGTAAGTTAACTGAAATTTATTAAGTTCTGCTTTAAGAAATACCTGTACTAGAACAGCAGTTTTGCATACTTTCATAGATGTTTATTTATATATATTTTTTAAATTACTAGAGAGAATCTGGATTTTACATGTATAGTCATAGTGTTGAGGTTCACTGTGGTATATAGTTTGTCTTGTCCTCATTATCAAGTTATGAATATGATGGTGATAGGAAGAAATAATTCCTTATGCTGCTTGGAAGAATAGTTTGCCTATGTGGTGATATAGTGTATTATTTCAAGCTATCACAGTATGGGTCAGAATACTTTTTTTTTTTAAATATGAATGTTTGTAGTACTGATTTCTTTTTTCCTCTTTTGATTCTTTGCCATTTTCTGTCTGGCTACCTTTAAAAGTTTTCTCTTTTTGTCGGTTACTGTGATATTGCCAAGTATCAGTGGGAGGGGAGTAAGACAGACTCCACATTTAAGATACTACACTGTACGTAGGGTTTGTTCATTTTCTGATTATAACTCAGGGAATAATGTAAGATCAAGGTGGTGGGAATAATTGGATTTTTTTATTTCAAATCATATGCAAACTATTAGACCTCTCTATTTGAATATCTCAAAATTAAAAATATCTAAAATAGAACTTTTACTTCTCTGAACTTTTTATTCCAAGCTAGAAGTCTGGAAGTCATTTTATTTTCAAATGACGTCATTTTGTTTATTTTTTATGTCTGTTTAGTAAATAAGACCTGTGTATTCTACTTTCTTGAGTTTTCCATTACAATCACCACAGCCACATTTCAGGCTTTGGAGTTCTACATCATTCATTCACTTGGCAAGTAATATTGTGTCCCTACGTTGTATCTGTGGCACTAGGCTATTATCAGAGTTGCTGGGTAACAAGAAAATGGCCTTCACTCTTCTAAAACTTCCATGCTACTTGATCCCCTGCCCTTAGTGTTATTCCTCTATCCTGGGATTTAGCTTTAACCAAGGTTTCTTAATCATGGCCCTTTTGGGCCACATAATTCTCGGATGTGGGCAGTTATCCTTCCTGCGCATCCCTGGCCTCTATCCACTAAATGCTAGCAGCATCCCTCACCCCCTGATTATCAAAAAATCTCTAGACATTGCCAGATATCCCCAGGGAAAAATTACCACTACTCTAAACTTTCAGAAATGCAGATTTCATGTCATACCTCCTCCTTTTCCTGAATGGCTTTTAATAGTCTCATCTGTTTTAATGTGGCACAAGACTGACCTTATCCCATCACCTCCTTGTGCTCTAACTTTGTACAGCTCTATGACATTTCTTAGAATCAACCATAATCCTTTCACCCCTTTGTCTCTGCACATGTTTTATTTCTCTCTGGAAGGCCCTTCGTGTTTATACATTCTGTGAAATCTGTCTATTCACTCTTTAAACTTAGATGTCCCTGGGCAGAATTAAGCAGTTATTTTCTGTCTCCTATTGCTTTTGTCATATGTTTGTGGCTATTTACTTACCTTTGTTTCCTCTACTACACTGTTAGCTCCTGGAGGACTAAGATTATGTTTTCTTGCTCTGTATAGGTTCAATTCTTCAGCATTAGTAAAGGTTAAATGAAAAGGCAGTAGGTAATCAATGTAATTGATACACTGGGGTGGGATAAGAAAAGTTAAAGGATGGGTAGGGGGTTAAAAAGAAGCAGAATAGTTTGCAGGGAGAAGAAAGACTTGGCCTAAGGATAGCTTTGAGGTAAGGGAAGAATAAAAAAAAACAAACTTACAAAACTGATTTTTAAAAAAGTAAGGCTTATGAGTAGAGTAGGTTATTTATTACATTTGGAATATCAAAAACCGTGTCTATAAAATTACACAATTTTAGAACCTGCTTGAGTTTATCTTAGTGTTTTCTTACCTGCTTACAAAACACAGCTACTTTGGACCTCCATAAACTGTGAAAACGGGACTGGACTTAAGTCTCAGGAGGAGACCTGAAGTGGTCAGCTGCTTTCCAGCACTCTGGAACCTCCTTTAATAACTGTTTTCAAAAGCAAAACACAAGATCCCACCCATGTGTTATCACTAACCTGTAACTCATTTCCTGTGTGAACGTGTGCGTGGTGTCACAGTGTTTACTTTTTGAAAGTATTAACAAATCTCTGGTGTTGTCCTTTCTCTTGCCTGTATACCCATATATGCCTTTTTCAGATACAGTTTATTTTGTATTTGCTTGTGGTAAACAAGTCTACTTCAGTAATAAATGGACATGGGTAGGGAAGATCAGAAGACGCTTACATTAAAGCAGCTTTTAATGTTAAATTTAGAGATTCACTGAATGTGTGTTTATCTTGCGGAAAAAAAATTATAATACATTAAAGAAATGTTTGCTGATCTTGCTGTTTGCATTTTTCTTATATTTACCAAATCAGCAAAGTCCATTCCCTCTGTTTCTCGTGCTGTAGTATTTTGCCTAGGCGCTTCCACATTCTCGTGTCTCCTTGCCACCTCTGTGGAAGGTTGCTGTTACCTTCTGCCGTCTTAATGTCTGACGAGAAGGACTTTTGAGGAACTTGATTCTTAAAACTTTGAGTGTAAGGAAACAGCTTTGCCTTGGATAATGGCTTTATTACCCAAACGTCCAGTGAATGCTAAGAAGGCTTTACTGTAAAGGAAGTCGTAGAGCTCCTCTACATTTATTATTTTGTGATACTCTGAGAAAACTAGTTTAAACAAAGACAGCAAGGAGTCTCCTAAAACTAGATGCAAATCTTTGAAGATTCTTCTCCCTTCACACTTTCAGTGTCATATTTTGCCTTATTTCCAATATGTATTTGAATTATTTGTAGTTGGTATTTTCTTAACATTTATTCAATCAGGATTTTTTTTCTTAGACTCTTAGGGGTATAATTGTCCTCGTATTTCTTATATAATTATTAGAAAGATTGCTTATACAATTATATTTCTGTAAGATTTACCATATAATTTTAATATATAACATAAACATTATCTTACATATAGTTCAGTAAATTGTAAGACAGTAATATTTTGTGGAGTGTTTTTCTGTTCACTCTTTGATGGGTTCTGTTCAGTCTCTCCTTTTTTCCTATTTAGTCCAGACTGTATTCCTAGGTAGATATCTACTCATCAGTGATTTAAATCCATTTATTGCAACCTATTTTTAGTAACCATTTTTTCTTTCAGAACTCATTTTCTTCTGCCATTGTATTCTGTTTTTCTAGTTATTTCACTTTCATAAAGGTTTTATAATTTGTGATTTTGTTTTATCATTTCAGCTTATCCATGTTCTTGTTTTTGGCATGGTGTTTGTTTTTTAATCTGATTCCCTGAATGATCATCATATTTCCATTTGGCACAATTTTTCTTCTATTTATTTTTCTTGCTGTCCACCTTCTCCAATCTCCCCATTTCCTCCTTTTTTTTTAACCTCTTAAAAAGAGACTAGCTGTGAGAGACCCCCAAGACACATTAACATTTTTTGGTTCTTTAGGGAAATAAAATTAATGTATATTATTCTGAAGTACCAAATACTGTATATACTTGAGTATAAGCCGAGTTTTTCTGGCACAAAATGCCGAAAAAACTCGGCTTATACTCGAGTATATACGGTATATAAACTAGATATTTCTTTTTTCTTTGGCTTAAATTTCTTTTCAAATTATGGTTGACAAAAAAAGGGGTGAAACTTTGAAGATTGACAGTTTCCTTAGGTGAGTTGCTCTTGTAGCTGTGTTTTAATTTCTTTTGTAAATAATAAGATGAAATTTGTTTTTAGGTTATAGATGTGATGAGGGATATCTTTGCCCACCTCCACCCCGACCTTGTGTGATATCCCTGACAAGCAGTTCCAGTAGTAACTAGGAAATCACTTCACATTTCCTCTTTTAGTTGGTATCACATGTTTTTCAGAATGATTGTTGGTTCAAGGTTGAATTTTCATATTTGTCTAAGTAAAGCAAATTATCAGCATTTTCTCATAAGATCTCTGACTTCTTATTTTTAGTTTTTTTCAGGGATTCTTTGAGTAATGGATTTAAACATTTTCCTAGACATCTTTTGAAACTGGGAAGTCTATGATTCAGTTGAGTGGATATTTATATAAACAGAACAGTAATTTGTTCAGCTCCTTAAGGAAGCTGCAGGGGGAAAAGTGATCTCCCATAAAAGTCTTAGAAAAAGTAAAAGTGTGTTCAGTCAGATTTACTTTTATAATATGTGAGGATTCAGTTGTTCACAGTTCATATGTATTAGAGTTTACAAAACATTTTGTCTCATTTGCTTTTTATAACCATTCTGTGAGATACGCCTACTTTATTAAGGAGGAAACTAAAGTTTAGAGAGGTAATAACTAATTTAGTTACATCTCTGGGAGATTTTCCTTTTTGCTTCAGATACTGTGCGTTTAACTTTATATAGCACCCTTTGCCTTCTCTGGGAATTCTTTATGTGTTACTGTTGTATCAGCTGTTTTCTTTATTGATTTTGATGTAGTAGGCTTTTGAATTACGTGTTGGTGTTTGAACTCCAGAAACAATGAAGCATAGTATGTTTTTTCAAGTTTATATATTGCCAAATAAATACTTAAAATTGAGAGCAGATATTCAATTTCTTGAGAAAATCTTAAAAATCTTCATGTCAAACTGATTTTTTTTTTTTTTTTGCAGTTTTTGACCGGGACTGGTTTTGAACTTACCACCTCCGGCATATGGGGCTGGTGCCTCCGTTGAGCCACAGGGCCGCCCAGATTTTTTTTTTTTTTTTTAAACGAAATTTAGTTTTTTGGACACTTTAATTTCTTTGGCAGAGTCAGCTTTTGCTTTTATTTATATCCTTTCCAATCCATTCTCATTCTGGTCAAGAGAGAAAACTGCAGTAAATTATTTCAATGTTAATTTTATTATGTTTATTATTCTACTCCTTTTCCCCTAAAAATGTAGACCTATTATTACTGGGATTTAGTCCAAAATGCCTAACATAGCTTAGAAAGCACTCTGTACTCTGCCCCCACCTCTAAGCCTCTTTGGGTATTTGCCCTTTTGGGCTTTGTGTGCTGGTTTGTGCTCTTCCTAGCCTCGAGCTAACATGCTCACCTCCCATCAGCATTCTTGGCTTATTTTCCAGGTCTTTGTTTTAAGTGTCAGTTCTTCAGAGTTTACCCACATTTCCTGAATACTACTACTCCCCTCATGTTTACAGTCTTTTGCTATATATTTCAAGGTTTCCCTATCCCTTCTATTTGATAACACTTAATCATTGTTGTAAGTCCTTGTTTCATGTCTTTCTTGCCTGCTAGACTGCAGTCTCCATGAGGGTAAGTACATGTCTTTTCTTTTTCCCTGTTATGTGCCTTAGCCCATACTTGGCTCATACAGGTGCTCTATAAATGTTTGTTGACTCAAAATTGAGTGGTTAAAATGTTTGACATAAAACTATATAACTTACAAAAATTATTTAAAGTGAGTTTTTATTAAAATAACTATAAAAATATTTAAAACAAAATGGTACACTATCGTAATGTTTCTGTTTGAATAGCATCAGGCTAGTTTCCAGGAAAATCAAGAGGAGGAAGAATAAGTACTACTCCTTGCAATTACAGCGTCTGCCCTTTGTTAAAACAAAGTTCTTGTTGTGTAATTGGTTCATAAATTTTTTTCACTTAACTCTTGGAATCATTGTGTGTTCATTTTCTGTATTTTATATCAGTTTAGTATTTTGGTTCTTCTTTTCAGACATTATTGTCTTTTTGGTATCTGCTAAATCTTAAAAACATTGTGTGTTTCAACAGGAGGTACGACTAAAGTCCCAAAATTGAGTACGTGGAGACCTGAGAGCAGCTACTGTGCATACTAATTATTTTAGTTATAGTAGTAAAATAGGGAGAGAGGCTCTCATGGGTGTTGTGTTGCCCAGGTGATTATGTTCCTTTATTCTTCTGTTCCCATTACCCATCCTCCCTCCCCCCCCCACTTTTGTGTGTGTGGACAAAAAGCTGATTACAAATACTGCAGTGGCTTCCTCTGTTAACTGTGTTGGGACTGTTATTCATTATATTTACTTTGTGGCTATTTGTCCTGGTTCTAAGTTGATTTGTTGTTGCTAGATACAGGTGCAGGAGGACACTGAGAGGAGATAGTGCTCTGGAAATAAACTAGCCTGTATTGTTTCCTACATTATTTCTGGCTCTTAGATTATGAGTGATTGGTTGTGATTTCTAGCTCATATCTACATTAGTAACCTCAGAGGAATTATCATGGCAAGCCATGTGATTAAATGCTTCTCCTTATACAGTTCCCTCCTAAATAAAATTGAATCTTAACTATCTTCTTCATGTTTCTCTCTTATTTTAAAATCTCAATGGGAAAGATTTTACAGCCAAAACTGACAAACAAAATTGAAGTCCTGTTTGTAATATTATCTTATAGCTTTTGAATCAAAATAGATGTGTATTCTCTCTATAGCATATCATTTTTCAGTTCATTTTCTAATAGGCAATGGTTATTCTCTGTACATAGTATGCATTCTCATACTTTAAGGTACATAGTCTTTAGTTTTTATTAATGATAAAATTAAAATTTTGCATCTTTATTCTTAGGTCTGTTTTTGTCAGTCTTCGAATTTTACGTTAATCTCTTTACTTTTCATATTGCTTTTTTAAGTTCTTTGATGTAGATTGAGTTATACTTTAATTTAAAAAATTAATTAGAATGAGTATATGCTTAATGAAGAAAGCGTAAAGGTAGACTCTTTGACAACAGACTGCATAACTGTAAAACTGGACTTCGCCTCTGGGAAGTTATAGTTTATCCTTCAGTTTCCTTATTGGTAAGGAATACCACCTTTTGGGAGATAAAAGAAGCACTCACCTGAAAGGATGGATGAGGATTGCATCCATCATATGTAAAGTGTTTTGAATAGTGTCTTGCATATAGTGAAGCACTCAGTAAATATTAGCTGTTATTTTCCAAATCTGCTGCATATCATAATAGTGTTCAGTAGACCTTTTTCTCTCCATATCGTATATCGTATTTTACTTTGACATTTATCCACATTATAAATTGTAGCAGATTATAAGATTTTCTTTGTTATCAGATTCTTGAAGTCCTAGTAAGAAGCTCTCACACTCTCTTCTCTTTCCCTCCCTGTCTCTCTCTGTCTCTAACTTACAGTGGCTTCGTCTTCCTTCGAAGCCATTTTCTCATGATGTTTGATGCTTGGCTTTAATCTCTCTGTTAAAAAATTATTTTTAGCCTTTTTTTTTGTGACCCCCACAGTTATATTTTCTTTTCATTAGAATTTTTGTGCTTCTTTAAAGTGAATAACATTTTTTGTAATTTTATGCCTTATTAGACACTTTGTCACACAATACATTCATCTTAAAGAAATTTTGAAATCATCGTTACTATATACAGACAACTGTTTGAACTTGTAATGAACTTGGAGATTATTTTTACAGATAAAGTTCTCTTTAAGTGTCTGATCATGAATATAGCATTATTTTGGGGGGATTCTAATTACGTAAAATTGGAGATGGCATTATATGAGAGGTAAATCTGTTTGGAATTCGTTTTTGTTTATTCTTAGCTGAAGTTTTTACCATTATTTTTGTAATTCACTCAAGCTTAGGGTCATAGATTGCCAAACTCTTGTTTTGTATGAGTACCCTTTAATAACCAGTAGTGGTTATTAATCGTAAATTTAAAAAGTTAAAGCCTTTTTATAACATGGATTTTAGAGATTAAAATGACACCTAGGAACTGATTATCAAGAATTCACTCTTTCTTGGCTTAGCGTCTGTAGCACAGTGATTATGGCTCCAGCCACATACACTGAGGGTGGTGGGTTAGATCCCAGCCCAGGGCAGTTAAACACCGACAGCTGCAGCAAAAAATACCCGGACATTGTGTCAGGCACCTGTGGTCCCAGCTTCTTGGGAGGCTGAGGCAGGAGAATTGCTTAAACCTAAGAGTTTGAGGTTGCTGTGAGCTGTGATGCAACGGTACTCTACCAAGGGTGACCTGGTGAGACTCTGTCCCCCCCCCAACACACAAAAAGAATTCACTCTTTCTCATTTTAAGTTTCTGTAGTTCCTTTTGCATTTTATTTACAGAAAATCTGGGAGCTTTTCTACCAAGTGTTTTCTTTAACCAGAATTACAGAATAAACTTAGAATAGGGTAAAAAAAAAAAATTTAATAAAAATCAGTTAAAACAACCTTCTGATAAAATACTCTGACATTGTTTCTTATCTGAGTACTCCTTTTTTAGTATCAGAAAAGGGCCCAAATTGTACTGAGTTAACATCTGAATTATATATTCTATTTTTTTATTGTCTTCTTCTTCTTTTTTTTTTTTTTTTTTTTTTTTTGCAGTTTTTTGGCTGGGGTGGGCTTGACTGTCTTCTTAATTGGTTCTCTAGGTCTGGGAATTTGCAGCTGTGTGCTTCCAGCAGGGCTGTGCTACACTAGGTCTGGGCCCCTCCAGTTCCGATTGTTGAGGGAGAACAGCTCTCCTACACTGGAGGAGGTATTACTTTGCATATGTTAAATTGCTCTTAACTGTTACAAAACAAGGATAAGAAAAAAATTAGTCTTTGCATTTTTCTTAATACATAATATTTTTAATATTCCAGATCATCTTTTTAAAATGTGGTTTATTTTGGTCTTGGATAATTTGTTGCAGTTTCACCATGTGTGCTTGTCCATTTTACAAAATACTTTGCAAAAAAGAGAAAAGAAAGCATTTTGGAGGGAGCGAATGGTGTTTCTGCTTTAGTACTTGTAGAGATTTTTGTCATGTATTTTTCCAGTGTCCTCGGAAATATAGCTTTAAATAAATAATATTTTCACTAAGGTTATTGCAGGTGCTCTTTCGTAGCAGCTAGTTGTATTTTCTTCCTGAACTTGTTTTGAATGGTATAGTGAGAGAAACTTACAGGTAACTTGTTATGTTGTATTTTAAAAAAATCATCTGAATTGAGAACTTGGGCCCAACAATAGGAAGAAAGCACTAGATCAGTGGTTTTCAACCTGTGTGTCACGACCCACAGGAACTGTGTTCAAGGGCCGCCGCAGCATTAGGAAGGTTGAGAACCACTGCACTAGTTGCTAGATAGAAAGACATTCCTTTTCAGAAATGAAATTAAATTTATATTTCCAACTTTTTAAAAACTTTACATTTTTCAAAATTAGTTAACAAATAAGATATTTTTAAATGGACTTCGGTGAAGAGGAATACCTGTGTAAATATTAAAACATTATTTATAAAATTAAAATTTCGGTATTGGAATATAAATAGACTATTACGCATGTCATTGGCCCAGCACAGAATATATTACCACGTGTGGTGTATCTATAGACGATAATATAATCACAGTTTAACAGAAAAAGATTAATAAATGGAAAGGCTAGAGCAGATGTTTGGTTATTTGGGAGAGAAAAATATCTTTGCAGACTTACCGCATAAGGTGTAGTAAAATTATAGTGGATTAAAGAATTAAATGAGAAATAGAAACTGCAGTAAAAATAAAAGATGTAAGTGGATATTTACTGTGCTGTTGGCTGAGGAGGATTTTATAGTAAAGCAATAAAATCTATCACAAAAGATAAGAAAAATATTGATAAACCTGACTACTTAGAATTTGTGAAATTGTGGGCTATTGAAGAACAGCATAATGTGAATGCCAGCTGTAGAGTGGAAGATGGAAATGTTTCTGTAGCAATAGAATGGGAAAAACTAAAGTTTAGAAAGAGTAACTTAGAAGTCTCCATAGCGCATTTACTTTTCTCCTCTGCTCCCTAACTAAATCCATTTAGCAGGGTGGTTGCAGTGAAACACTGTTTAGAGATAATTTTGGATCTTTTAATTTGTTAGATTAAAAAAATTCTCTGTTTTTGTTTTATTCCAAAACCTAATTTTTTAAATAATGTAATTAATTCACCAAATATATACCAATCATGTACTAAGTGCCAACTATTAGTCAGCTCTTGGCTAATCAAAGAACAAAACAGACAAAAAAATTCTGCCTAGGTAAAGTTTGTCACTTTATAGTGGGAGGAGCAGGAAATAAGCAGTGAACATAATAGATAAATGTACAAGTATCTTTTGACAAGTGATGGATAAAGAACAACTATAGAATTGTAGAGAGGGGGGTCAGGAGTTGTAGGTGATGGTGGGAGGTGGGTTACAAGTGTCAATAGACTGGTTAGATTAGGCCTCACTGAGAAGACAGCAAGACATCTGAGAAAAGACTTGAAAAAAGGGGTCAAGGAATTATCCATGTTTGGGGAGAGCAACCTAGACAATAGGGAACCACCAACGCAAAGACCGTGAGAAGCCTACATGGAACATTGGGAGAATGGGAGAGATAAGAGTGGCTGGTGCACGTCATGCGGAGAAGTAGCAGGTCAGCTCAGAGAGGTTATGGGAAACAAGTTTATGCAGGGCTTGGTAGGCTGATCTGGAAGGGAAGAGGTGTTGCTTCTGAAAGAAATGAAGAGTTTTGCAGTTTTGAGCAGATGAGTGATGTGAGAGGGCAGTCAGTTAGTATGCTTTTGAAATTCACCACTCTTCCTAGGAAAGATGACATTTGAACTGGCCCTGGAGGAGAAGAAAGTATTTGCCAAATGAAAAAGATAGAGATTTGCTTTGGTAGGCTTTAAGAATATTTCCCATCACCTACTTAGGAAAATAAATGTACTTTTAAACCAAAGTCATGTATGTTACTTGATTTAAGTTAAAAACTATAATAATGTCATTTAAAGAACTTACTCCTTTGTGTACTCTTATATCTGTTTAACTGTGCTCATTTTAAAAATTGACATTCTAATTCAGTAAAATTTAAGGAGTTTCTGTAATCCAAGAGTCATTTCCTTTTACTCCAAAATGCAATTAGTCTGTTACTAATTTCTTTAGGAAGTGAATAATTGCCATTTACTTTTTTGCCATGAAACTGTAAATTAAATGAACCATCTTTTCTATCTTCTTAAAGTAAAATTCATTTGTATACTTCTTTATTTAAAAGGCCTCTACATTGAGTTGTGAAAAATATAAGAGAATTTCTGTATTTACATATTTAAGATCTGGTAGGGGATGTGGACATTATGTAAATGGTATAATAAAAGAGAATGGGAGTTTATTGAATGTGAGTTTCACATCATCCTCCATACCTACCTATTTGATCTGTCAGGCCTTCCTCTTCAGTTGTGCTTTAACTTCTTTTTTTTTTGCAGTTTTTGGCCAGGGGTGGGTTTGAACCCGCCACCTTTGGCATATGGGGCCGGTGCCCTACCCCTTTGAGCCACAGGCACCACTCCCATACTTTAACTTCTGATCTATACTTATGTTTTCTTCTCTGACTCCTGTAGTTATGAAGTTTGAAACACCAACTTACTACCTGGGAATCTCTGCATTTTCTGTATATGTCATATATTTTAGTATTGTACAAGTGGGTGAATTTGTTGAGAGCAAGGACTCTGCTAGGTACTTTCTGCTTTAGTTAATTGGCAACTAAGCATTACAGAGGGTAGTGTAGAATATAGTATTAACTGTCAATATATTTCACTTACTGTATTTCTGGAAAGTTTTATTTACTTGAAGAGTTGACTGTGAAGTAAACTTTGTGAAAAGGTTATTTTTCACTTGGCTTCCAAAATGAAAGTAATACTTAATCCCCATTTAGGTAGAAATTTAGAGATTTACTTATATTTCTATTTAAGAGAACAGTAATATTTTCTCTTGTGTAAGGGAAATATTTTTTGCTTAGAAAATACTTTATCTTTGTGGCAGGCACTTGTAGTCCCAGCTACCTGGGAGGTGGAGGCAGGAGACTCGCTTGGGCCCAGGAATTGGAGGTTGCTGTGAGATGTGATGCCACGGCATTCTACCCAGGGTGACAGCTTGAGGATTTGTCTCAAAAAAAAAATCTCTGATTTTTAAGAAGAATTTATAACATTCATCTAAAAAATGCATATATATATATATAGTATCATCATTGAGAAATAATAGTTTTGACATTTTAATTATCTCCCACAATCATTTGTACATCTGAATAGTGTTAAATATTTTAATGAAATCTGATATTTTGAGAATTTTGTAAATTTTAGATAGAGGGAAGTAAGTACATTTTGGTAATACTGTCAGTGTTTATATGGCATATCCTCACTTTCTTACAGAACAGACAGGTGATTCTTGAGATCACAGCAATCCTTGGTATTTGGATAAGATGATTTGTGTTCTTGTCTGGACAGTGATGTGTGTGGTTCTTGCACTAAGTCAATTTGGAGCCACAGTGCTGAGGAATGTCATTTTACCAGGCCATTTCTGCACATAGGAATATGTGTATTTATTGAGTCTCTGTTAAATTTTTGTATAACCAGCCTAATTCTAAACATACTAACTTAACAACTGTCAGAACTTAACCTTAGACATTCCCAGACATTGGGATATCTCACAAACAATAACAGAAAATATCAAAATATTGAATGATTACTGTAATAAAAGAACATCTAAGTAAATGTAATTATGCTTTGAAATATTATTGCTTAAGAATCTGCGATGTCTATCTACATGTCTTAACCAAGACCAAAGTTTTTTGTTGTTGTTGTTTGTAAATACAGTATGAGCCAAACATATATTGAATGTAATATAAGAAATACTGAGAATGTTTACAGTATTCACAAGATATTTGTGTTTATCAACTTTAGGGCATAGTTGCTAGGCTCAGAACCTGGGCAGTATAAGTATTTTCTCACTAAAGTGGGAAACTCTAGGGCTATCTGATACATATGGCAGTTAGAGTTAGAAAAAAAGCCATATGTTAATTTATAGGTTAATAACGTGCCTGCAGATCAGTCAACATATATTTATTGAGCACCTTTTCTGTAAGTTATCAGCACAGAAAACAAACATACTAGTAATTTAGATGAAAGAGGACATTTGCTGTTGGAGTCAATGTGTCAGGCTTTGGGGCAGAATATAAGTCTGATCTTGAAGGATACAATGAATGAGTTGAAAAGAGAGCCAGTGAGGTCTAGAAAAGGAATCATTTTGCACATGTTCGGCAAGATCCCCAGTTTCATTATTTTCTTTCATGATGCCAGTGACTTATTCCTTTGGCTTGCTTCCAAGATTTTTTTAAAGCATCATTCCATGTGTTATTTTAAAGAGTTCACATGTTACTGGTTGATGAAAAGTTCACTGGAGTTTTATTTGCGCTTGTGAGAAAAACTGTCCAATGGAGGGCTTAAAAAAAATAATGTATATATAAAATGTTCTTGGTTTTTGGAGAGCAGTAGCCAGAAAATAAAGAAGTCTAGGTTTTAATCCTGGTTTCATACCTTACTTTGTGACTTGGAACAGGTCATTTAATTGCATTTGCTTCTTTAAGTGAGAATAATAATTCCTTACTTAATCTTATTTCAGGTGGAAAAAATGTTTGTTTTTTTATTGGCTACTTTTGAAGACTTTTTAGTTAGATACCATATATATTAGGAAACATTTTTATTTTTACAGATGACATTATAATATGTGAATTCTTAAAAAGTGATAATTTAAGAAAATTAATTTCCAGATTACATTTATTTCCCCCCCCCTTTTTTGGTAGCGGATACTCTGTTTTCAAGGAAGCTGAATGGAAAATACAGACTTGAGCGGCTTGTTCCAACTGCAGTGTATCAGCACATGAAAATGCACAAACGGATTCTTGGACATTTGTCATCTGTGTACTGTGTAACTTTTGATCGAACTGGCAGACGGATATTTACTGTAAGTGATTTCTAAAGTATTGTCTTTATTCATTTATAGAATTGAATAACTGCTCATAGGTAAACTTGAAATAAAACTTCTGGTTGTTTTCTTTTAATGAGAAATGGGAAATTGAGGTAATTTAACTTACTAAAACAAAAGATTTTACTTAAGTCTGGACTTCATCCAAATTTGAGATGTTCCTGAAAGACATGTTGTAACACAGTCACAGTTACAGTCTTACATCTTGAATAAGTTCTCAGCATTTATCAGATAATGCTGTCTGACATTTTATAAAGTGTTTTACCATTAATTTAATTCTAAACTAAGGACAGTTCCCAAGTTTCTTAAGCTAATCGTATATGATTATTAAGTGTGCTTTTTATATTATCTCTAGATAACCGCTTGCTGTGTAAAATTTCCCTTAAAATAGTGATTAAGAAAAGACAGCAATTCTGAGTATATCTAATACGCTTTTCTTGTTGACTTTTATCCTTAACACCTCCATCTTCAAAATATCTGATGATGTGTTTAAAGAACCTGGTTAGGTTTATTTGTTTTTTCTTTTAATCTGCTGAGTGGAGAAAAGTGGAACACTTTTTTTTTTTTTTTTTTTTTACAGTTTTTTGCCAGGGCTGGGTTTGAACCCGCCACCTCTGGCATATGGGGCCTGTGCCCTACTCCTTTGAGCCACAGGTGTCACCTCCCCCCCCCTCCCTTGAGCTTTCTTTTAAATGAATAAATTACTTTTGGAAATATTACAATTTATATAACTACTACATGCCTTTAAGGGTAATACTTATTACAGTATTTTGGTTATATTTATTATTTAAGCAATACCTTGTAGGCTGAAGATATGCATTCATTTACAAGGTCATTAATGTCCTTTAAAATAAGAACATGGGAAATGGAAGTTAACATGGAAATTTTCATCTCTGTCTTTGAAGAGTGCAGCTGAAATTTTACGTTTATAATTATAGAGTCCTCTTTTTAGTAAATTTTTATATAAACTGGTTTATATGAAACCTATTTATACCTACTACTTCTTCACACATACACCCACCTAGTCATCTGTAGAATGGCTAAACAGGATGCAGGAAATCATTTTTATACTTTTCTTTTCCCTTTGGTCTAGTCTACCTTAGGCATTTGAAGATCATTTCTTAATTCAATATTTTCCCCTTTTACCTTTTCTTTTATTGTTATTGTGCTCTGTGGAGCTATCTCTATACAGTATTTGTTAATGCACTTGATATACCCACATTAATAATTTGCTCTCAAAAAGTAATTGAGAACTATTTTAGCCATTCAAGTATAATATAGTAATATTTAAATTCAGCTCTCAAAACTTACATTAGGCATTTCTAATGTTTGAAGATTTTTTTTTAAAGTAATAAAATAATGAAAAGGAAGCATTACATTGTATTTGTACTTCATTTTGGTGAGTATAAAATTATGCCATTGTAATGAGATTATAAAAAGTATAAAACATCTTAATTTTTAACAAAGTACCTTGTGGGAATTCTTTCTTTAAAAATGATAGAGATTATAATACTTGTCATACTTAAAGCATTGTGTATGTTATGATGTGAATTAGTTTATAATTTTTTGGAATCTTGAGGGAAAGTGCAGTGAAATAATGTGCTTACTGCTGTCTCATGAGTTCAGTAGCATGGAAGAGCACCCTATTTACTGTCTGTGGGTCAAATCCAGCCTGCCTCTTACTCTTTTAAATACAATTTTATTAAAACACAGGCACCGTCTGTTGTTTTTATGTTGTCTGTGGCTGCTTTTGCACTGTAACAGCAGAGATGAGTAATTACAGCAGAGACCAGGTGGCCTATAAAGCCTAAAGTATTTATGATCTCACCCTATGCAGGAAATTTTTCTATCATTTTCTCAACATTTAATTCCTACTTCTAAGGGCATTTGATTTGGGGAACAGGAATGATATATGAAGAGGAAGCTATTTTCTGATTATTATGTTTAGTTGAAAGTGCATAAATAAGAGGAAGAAAGCACTGTTCTACTGTACAGTGGTGTCACCAGGAGTTTCAAAAATGTTTTATGTTTTAGGTATCTGATAGAATTTGCTAATTTGATGTAACAATCTCAGTCTTACTCGTAATTTTGTACTGATGATTTGCAGCTGATTTGCAACTTCGGAATGTTACTTCATGATAAATACAGAGATATGGTGACAGGGTGGGGGGTACATATGTGTTCATTGTTCATATTACGACTAAAGTAGGATGGATACTGGATGTTTTTCTCATTCTATTAAGAACATACCAGACTCTGGCAAGTGCTTTGAAAATCAGTCTTGAAAATTGATAGGATGAGGCTTAAGATCATGATTGACCAGTGAAAAGAAAGATCCTTGTGCGAGAACACATTGTTGTTTTTTGGAGTAACATTTTAGTAATGGACCAAACAGTATTTCTTTAATATGTATTTGGTATTTTAATACCCTTCAGATTTATTTCTAAGGTACTTGTGTACATGCATTGAAAAGCTTTTTCAAAGGGATTCGTTCTCTTGATTAGGCAGAGCTAGAAGCATTATACAGGGTCTTACTTCAGTTCATGAACTTGCTATTGTGTGCTTATGTTGGCAGTACTGTGCAGACAGCTTGGTAAGGTTTCAGAACTTTGGTGTATCAGTGTCTCACAGCTGTGTTTGTGTCAGCATGTGTGTCTTGCTGAGTGGCATTCATTATTGTTGTTGGGTGTGTTTGTGTGCCATATGATGACAGCTCTGATGGTTATTCCAGAAAGAGTTCTGAAATTGCTTTGGAGATTAGACAAGCACTTTTTGTGAGAAAAATTCATGAACTTAATTGTCAGACCTCAGTGTAGTACTGTGGTTAAGAGCATCAATTTTTATATCAGCGAGCTCTTAGACAGTTTTACTACTTCTGGTCGTGTAACTTGGGCATATTGTCTCACCTCTTCACTCTCTAGTGTTAGCAACTCTTAAAAAAAAAAGAGGGAGGGGAGTAGATGATAATAGTACCAACCTGATAGGATTTTTGTGGGTTTACACAAAATAATGCATATTACTTGCTGCTACCTGCTGCTACAGTTTAATCTGTTTTATCTTTTACCTAAGAACATCTTATTTATAAACATTATGTAATACTGTAAAAGGAAATTATTATAATTGATAAGTGAAGTTATGTATTAGGAAAATGTATCATTATTTTGCACTGGAATATTTTATTAATGGATGCTTTTCCAGTTTAATAATTAGAAAAACCCAAGGTAGAATAATTAGCAAGTTGGGTTTTGCTCTCTGATTCTCTCTTAGCCTTTTAATGTTTTTACTTAGTTTCAGAATCTCTGCCTCAAACAATACTTACCAAAGAAAAGTAAGAGCTGATGAATTCTCAGAACTAAGGCACTCATAATACGAAAGTAACATTGCATATGAAAAGTAGGGTTTTCCCCTTCTTTTCAGAAACATAAAATATCTTCAGATTAAAGCAAAGGCGCATGAAGTGTTTCTGTCAATATGGTAAGTGTAGTAAAGGGTGTGAGCTTGTGGGCTCCTTAATCAGCTCAGTCTTCTTATGAGCCAGCCACTGTTCTGAGAACTTGGAATGTGAAATTAAAGATTTGTTCTTGGGGTATTTACAGATGGTAGAATACCTACATAATCTATGGCAGTGTGATAAGAACCTTGACAGAGGTGTTCAAGATACTAAGGTATCATAGTGGAGAAGTGTCTAATCTAGATTTGTGTTAGGAAATGGTAAGGGAAATTCACTAGATCAGTGATAAGTCAGCTGAGTTGATTTGGATATTGCTAACATAGGGAAAGACATTTACAAACCTTGGGGAAATGTTAATATGTAATTGTGTTTTATTTGATGTGGCATAGAATAAATATGACTGATTACTAAATAAGAGCTATAAATGTTAGTGGGGGCCAAAATCAGAAAGATCCTTCTGTGACACCTGCTGAGTAGTGGCTTTGTTTTATGAAGGCATTGGAGAGTTCATGAATGATGGGTTTAGAGAGAAGAGTAAGTGGATTACTCTTTTTGATGATTGTTTTGGCATTATTGTAAAGGATGGATTGAAACTATATATACAGAGAAATTTGTGAAAAGGCAGTGATCCATGAAAGAAATCATCAGGGCTTGAGGAAAGTCACAGTTAGAAGTAGGGTTGGACTCAACAGATGAAAAATAGGATTTCTAAGACTTGAGAGACTGATTTGATATAGGGAGGGATTAAGATGCAAGACTGTGGGTTGACATGTTTTTAACCTGGGCAATTTATTAATAGAAAGTCTTGTCTACTGTGGTAGGAATTTAAGGGGAGAAGGTGAGACATGTTGACTTTGAGATAGTATGTGGAAAGCCAAATAGAAATACCTGATAGGCAGTGGGAACTTAGCAGAGAGATCGTGGCTAGAAGATTAGCTTAGGAATCATTCATTACGGAAATGGAATATATCACCTCTTATGTCTATAATGTAAGAAGGCTGAAACTTCAACTTTTAAAGCAGTCAGAAGAAGAATTAATAATTGAGACTGAGAAGCAGGCTGAGGCCAGAGAACAACCAAGCCAGATATGGTGTCTTAAAAGCCAGGAGGTGAGCATTCATGAAAGATGGAAAACTAAAGTAAAAGTAGGACTAAAAGGTATCTTTTGGACTTGGCAAGGTCATTGAAGACTGTTATGGTCTGAATGTGGTTTTTTGAGACAGTTTCACTTTGTTGCCCTAGGTAGAGTACATGGCATGGTAACTCACTGCTACCTCAAACTCCTGGGCTTAAGAGATCTCCTGCCCTTCCAAGTAGCTGGGATTCACCCACCCTCCACAATGCCCAGCTAGTTTTTCCATTTTCAGTAGAGATGGGGCTGGGGGTGGGGCGGTTCATTCGTGCTCAGACTGGTCTCGAACACCTGAGCTCAAGCAATCCGCCTGCTTTGGCCGCCTAGAGTGCTGGGATTACAGGTCATGAGCCATGGCATCCAGCCTGATGTTTTTCTATTTTTAGTAGAGACAGTGTCTCATTTTGTTTGGGCTGGTCTCAGATGGTCTGATTGTTTTTGTTCCTTCTAAAATTGAGGTGTTGAAACCTAATCCCCAATGAAGTTTGATTAAGAGATGATGACTTTGGGATTAGTGCCCATATAAAAGAGGCCCAAAGGAGCTTGTTCACCCCTATACTAGGTGAGGACACAGCTAGAAGGCGCTATCTATGAAGCAGAGAGCGAGCTTTTACCAGACACCAAATCTGATGGCACCTTGATCTTGGACTTCCAGCTTCCAGAACTGTGAGCAATAAACTTTTATTGTTTATAAATTACCACATCTAAGGTGTTTTATTATAGCCTCAACAGAGTAAGATAATAACCTTGCCAAACAAATGTTTTATGTTAATATAAGGGATAGTTATGAGATTGCAGTGTGCTGAGGAGGGAATGGGAATTAAAACATTTAATACATTTAATGTAAACTAAACTTTCAAAAAGCTTTGACAATTAAATGATTTTTGTCTGAATGTGGGGTACTACCACTGAACTTTGTACTTTGGTTATATTGTATTTCTTTACTGTGTTGGAATGAATTTATTTAGATGTCTATTCTCCTGTTAAGTTGCAAGCTGACTAAATAACAAAGACTTTCTCTTATACTTTTTAGACCTGTAGTGCCTTGCAGAGTATCTGTTGCATATAGTAGACATACAACAGATGATAAATGAATCAAGTAGTCAATTAGAGGTATAAAAATGAGTGAGTTTCTTTCTTTGTGGGAAATTTAGAGTTTCTTTCTTTGCGGGAAACTTAGAGTTTCTTAGGGAGTCTCCATCTGTATTTGTCTGCTGCATACGCCTGTCTGTCCTCAGATACATTCTTTTCTACTGTGCTTCAGTTAGTGCTGGTCTTTTCCCATACTTCAGATTTGCAGAGGCTATTTATGGCTTAAAGTCTTTATACTAGTTTACTCCCTTTGCCTAGAATTGTCTCCAAAATTTTCTCCCAGCTGACTGAGTAGTTGGTAGAGGATCTAGATTTGAAGATCTTGGTATAAACTTGTAATACATCTTCATAAGGCACTAATTAGTTGAAAAAGGGAAAATTTCACTTTACAGAGCCAAAACATTAGAAACACTAACCTGACCTGGTTAACTTCACTGGTGAGATGGGTTGACACTGTGTTCTCTGAAGTGGTTTCTTGAGAAAAACACAGCCCTTGTCTGTGGAATTCCTGCAAAGGCTATAACCTAGATTTAGTCACGAAGAAACATTCAATAGACCCAAGTTCTGGGTCATGCTAAAGATTGTAAGGTCTGTATTTTTTTATAGACAGCTGAGGATCTGAAAGAGAAAACCTTAGAAAATATTCTGAATTGAAATAACTTGAGGACATATGACAATTAAATGTAATATTTACAGCTGTATGGGGTCCTGGGCCAAAAAGGGAAAATAATGTTGTTCATAAAAACATTGACAGAATTTAAGTAGAGTCTGTAGATTGAATGATAGTATTATTATTATTGATTTCCCAGATTATGTAGGCAGTATCCTTCCTTGCTTTAGAGAAATACACATTGCTTTATTTAGAGGTAACGGGGTATCAAGTCAGTAGCCTGCTCTGAGATGATTCAGAAAAAAGGTAATAATGGTAACAGCGGTATGTGTGCATGTTGGTGCATGTATGTTATGTGGAGAGGGAGGGAAGAAAGGTGCTGAACTGAATGCAGGGAATTGTTAAGAGTTGATGAATCTGGATGATGAATATGAGAGACACTTGTACTATTCTTGAACATTCTATAAGTTTGAAATAACTTTTTAAAGGTACATAGGAGGTTGTGTAGAAGGAACAGTGAACATTCAGTGTGTTTGGTAGTAATGGAAAGGAAATCCAGAATATAGGAATTGGGTACTAGAGGTGAGTAATAAAGCCTGGAAATGGAAAAGAGTATCAAATAGGGACCAGATGGCTGAGGGGAGTACTTTGAAGGTGAACATAGGGTGACTCAGCAGTGTGAGGTATGTAGCACTTCTTGTGGGATGAGTTCTCAAACTAAATTGTCAGACTTCAGAGGTCTGATAGGTTGGTAAGAAAGTCAAGTCAGCCAGTGGCCTCTTCCTGAAAGGGGAGGGGTAGATAAATGTAAATTACGAGCAATTTATATTTCTACTGAAGAGCAGATGGCTTTTCAGCTTAAGGAAATGAAGTTGTGCTATGCATTACAGTATATATACACGTGACTTTTAACGTTCATTTCTACTGTTCATTCTAATGGCTAAAGAGGTAAAGCTATAAAGTAGCCACAAGAGAAATCAGAATGCTTTTTGTTGACTTTGTCAGATAACAATAGGCTTTCAAGGATCAGCAAATAAAGATATTTTCAGTTAAATATCACATAATTTATTTCATTTTCATGTCAAAGTAGTAGTCTTTGGACTGCATAATTGATGCTTCTCATAGCTGGGAAAGGCTTACAGGACCACATTTTAATTTTAAGGTCATTGTCAGTTTACATAGTTGTCACCTCTAATCTTCTACCTGTGTTGCATTCATAACTGACTACTGGGCCTTGTATAGAAAAATATGTTTTATTTATCATAATAGCTACTGAGTAAGCCATCCCAAAAAAACTCTATGAAAGTTGTTGTGAAACTTAGCTTTTCTTTAAATAAGTAAATAGTTCAGTTAAGCCCTTTGAAAATTAAACTTCCAGAAGCTGTTTGTATCATTAAAATTTGTGGATATAGACGTTAGATTCAGGTTGCTTTTTGCTTTGATTTATGGCTTTGTGTCTGAAGTTGTTTTGTGAGATTTTCATGTCAGTATGTATGCCATCTTTTCTGGATTTTGAGAAGAATTTTAATGCCCAAGCGTCTAACAAAGGAGGACACTAAGCAGCAAAGACCTATGGAAATTGTCTTCTCTTAAGCAGAAAAGCCAGATGTGTTACTAGACATTGCCTAGGCTTTATGAAAAATGCTAGTACAGTCACACCGTGTTTCAGTGTGCTTTGCTGTATTATACTTTGTAAATACTATGTTTTATGCAGATTGAAGGTTTATGGCATTGCTGAGTTGAACAGGTTTATTAGCACCATTTTTCTAATAGCATATGCTCACTTCCTGTCTGTGACACCTTTGGTAATCCCTTGCAGTATTTCAAGGATTCATCATATCAGTTATGGTGGTCTGTGATCATCGATCTTTGAGATTACTGTTGGAATTATGTTGGGCTGCCAAAAACTGTATCAAAATAAAATGCAAACGTAGCTCTACCAACTGGTCCTTTTCCCATCTCTTTCCTTTTCAGGCCTCCCTCTTCCCTGACTAGGCCAGCTAATATCCATACAATGGACTCTGAGTGTTCAAGTGAAAGAGTCACGTGTCTCTCCCTATAAATCAAAAGCTAGAGTGAGGAAGGCATATTGAAAGTCAAAAACAGGCTAAAACTTAGGCCTCTTGTGTCAAAGAGTTGTAATGAGAAGGAAAGTTCTTGAAGGAAATGAAATGTGCTATTGCAGTGA
>CAUYPK010168468.1:0-11870 GCA_963574355.1 Loris lydekkerianus | reverse complement strand
AAAGTATCCAATGTACTCAGCCCTACTATGAAGCTAAACTATAGCTTCCACATGAAGGCTATAACCCAACTATAGCACAAGACTATGAGGAAAGGACCAAGGAAGGGGAAGGGAGGGGGGAGGTTTGGGTGGAGGGAGGGTGAGGGGTTGGGCCACATCTATGATGCATATTTTTATCTATAATTAAAAAAAAAAAAAAAAAAAAAAAGAACTCTGGCTGTGTGGGCAGGAAGCTAAAATAGCCACCAACGACTCAAGGCATAGGGCAGGTGACTGGAAGGTGTGAGTTTGGATTTACAAAGCACCTTCCTTCCTCCTCTCAGTTTTCCAAGGAAATGTTCTAGGTGCAGAGGACAAAGTTAAAGAAGCCGCATGCTGGAGAGATCAGTAGTGGGAAGCCAATCTAGAAACTATCCCTCAGCAGTAGACTATATAAACAAATCGTGGTCTGTTCCTAAACTGAAGTGTGGTACAGCTCAGAAGAGGCAGCAGCCAAAGTATTTGCAAGAAATCCGTGACTGTCACCAGGACACATTGGCCAAGGAATCCAGACAAAATCATACAGGGGCATGATTTTGTTTACATACAGGGAAATTAAACCATATTATTTTAAGTTGGGATTGTGGTTTCCCTGGAGAGGGGGTGGACTGGGTAGATGCTGAGAGGGGAGGAGGGGACATCTGGGGTGCTGGGCACATGCTGTTGCTTGAACTGATACGCTTGTGTAGTTCATGGACTCTCATTGAGCTGAACACGTAGCATGTGGCACCTTCTGCATTAGGTTTGCTGCTTGTCAGTAAAAAGTGTGTCGAAAAGGAAGATCCCTTTGGGTTGCTGAGATTGGGGACAAACTCAAACAAAGAAGTTCCAGGAGCTGAGGAGAGAGAAAAAATGGTATATCAGCCCCCACTTAATCAGCCTGCTAAAACAATGCCTCCAACAAACTGCGTATTGGACGTCCCTGAAACTTAACGATTCAGAGCTCTGCGAACAAAAAATAGTTCCCCTGAAATCCCCAGGAAACAAGTTTCATGCACATCAATCTCCTTGCAGTCGGGAGGTGCCCATTTTGATCACCACTGCAACCCCTGCACACAGCACAGGGCCGAGTCGACAAGTCAGGTGTCACAGAATAGAAGAATGGATGGATGGATGGATGGATGCTTAAGGGCTGGCAACATCAGTGGGCTGTCCTTCTGCATGCAGACAGCAGGATTACAAAGGAAAAGGGTGGCCAAGGGGGAGGTGCTGACCCTGGACTGCCTTCCTGGCTCCAGAGTGCTCCTCTAACTCCCCAGAGACCTCTCTGAACCCCACCCCCAGCTGTTTTGGTTGTTTTGGAGGCACCATTGGAAAGGTTGCCATACTTCAGCAGAGTCTGGTAGCTTTGGAGGAGACCCCACACCAGGCCCTGCCCACAGTGGGCGCTGGTCCAGCTTTGCAGGCCTCGGGGGACTCAGAGCTGAAAAGCTACAGGATTTCCTTGCCTGAAAACTTGCTGCAGCTCCGTTCTTGACTGGTGAGGGGCAAGGACACAGCTCGGCCCTGCTGGCTAAAGCACCCAGGGGTCACGCATGGTGATCCTGGAGCCGGGAAGATCTGCCACCAATCCACATACCTCCTCAAGCTACAGAACAACAAGGCCACGTCCACAGGGTTCTTTCTGATTCGCTCTTGCAGGGAAAACCTTTCCGGAGGCTGCAGATAAACACATGGAGATAGACAGCTGTCGTCCCACCACCCGGAGTGAGCCCAGCAGGCCTCCTTCCCCGCACATCCCTACATTCCTCGTGTCCTTCCCCCCTCTCTGTCAGCCACTGCAGGTCCCATCCCCACCATGAGGCTCCCATCCCCCCTCCCACCACCACCACCCCGCACAGTTCCTCACATGGGCCACCCATAAATCTCATTCTGGGCCTTGGAAGCCTCTAGCTGCTTTCAAGAGTTAACTAAACAGCAATTTAATCACACTGCTGGGCTTTATAAATATTGTGCTCCACCAAATGGCACAAAGTAGATATTTTTAGGAGGTCACAGATGTTCCTTGTGATCAGCCAAGTCACAGGTCTGGAAGAATATTTTCTCCCAAAGGAAAAGAGGACCCTGGGCAGTCACGACAGTCATCAGGGTGCTTCCTGGCGGGGTGGAGCATGTCACTGGGTGTGCGTGTGGACGGCGCGCTCTCGGGATTCCTGTCTGGGTCCTCTCAGCCCTGGAGCTGTCACAGTTTCCCTCTGAACCCAGCAAGTGGGGCCCAAAGTCTGGGATCACAGAGAAGTCAGAGGTTGTGCTAATCAGAGGCTAAGCCACAACGTGGGCTGTCTCTCTGCCTCTGGATTCGTCCTGCCTTTTGTTTCCTGCCACAAACATCTATCAAGTGCCACCTAGAAGACACCACACCACAGCTGTCACTGCAAACTTGCATAAGATAGTAGCAAACATGTATTAAATGAGAAAACCAGACTTCTGATCATACACATGTACAAGAAGGCTCACGGCAATGCTATTTTAAATCAGCCCAAACTGAAAACAATCCACACACAATGGGACACCATTTGGCGATAAAATGAATAAACAGAACCACCCACCATGGTGGGGACAGCTCTCTGACCTAGAATGCCGAGTGGAAGGAGCTGGACACTACAGAGCATGCGCTGCTTGGTCCTGTGTGTAAAGTGCAGACACAGGCCAAGCTAAGCCCTGCGTGTCAGGAGGCAGACAGTGGCCAATCACCAGGAATAGTAACGCTTCACAGAATGGGGTTAGGGCAGGGGTTCCTCAGCCCTAATTCCTGAGGTGGGTGCGTGCTAGTTACACAGGTGAGTTCCATGAGGGAAAGTTTGTTGAACTTCACACTGAGGATACGTAGACTTCTCCCTATATGTGTCATTCTTCGATATAAAAAAATTAATAAATAAATACAAGCAATGTGCCCATGGGCCCACAGCTCAGAAATGGCTGGGCCAGAGGCAGCCCCAGGCAGTCTGCCTCCAGAGTCCAAGCTCCTTCCACATGTCCACTGTGGGAGCCCCACTGGGAGCAGCCAGACCCAACATTGCCATGAGCCTTCTTGTACATGTGTGTGATCAGAAGTCTTGTTTTCTCATTTAATACATGTTTGCTACTATCTTATGCAAGTTTGCAGTGATAGCTGTGGTGTGGTGTCTTATAGGTGGCACTTGATAGATGTTTGTGGCAGAAATCAAGAGGCAGCTCTGACCCTCCTCTGGCCTTGCCACCCCATCCACGCCAGCTGGCAGCCAGCTATCTGGAACTTTCTCAAATGCCCAGAGCGTACCCTGCCCTCATGAGAGGCAGCCCCAAAGCCAAGGCCTCAGCAGCCTTCAGCTGAAGACTGATGAGAATTACAGTGGAACCTCTGTGAGTTGACCACCCAGGGGACTGTAGCCAACTGATCAACATATGGATGTGGTCAACGTGAGGAACCAGGCCTCCTGTACTGATACACACATGTGACGCATGTCCAGTCTATAAAAATTAGGTCAATCTGAGGTGTCAATGCAGGGAGGTAGACAGTAATGGAAGTTCTACTGTAGGTGAAAACATACACATCTCCCTCTTTGCTTGGGGAGATGGGGGGGTGTCCTCTGCTGGCTCCCTGGCCTGCCCTGTGGGGTCAGGCCCTTGCTGCCCACAACAACGTCCTGCTGGATAATAGGCCCTGTGTCACCCTCCTTCCCTCCCGTCACACTTCCCCACTCTCCAGCTTGTGTTTCCTGGAATCAACCACCAAATCAACTGCTGGTCCTCAGACCTTTGCCTTAGGATCTGCTTCTAGAGCAGGAGTGTCCATCCTGAGCCCACAGGCTCCATGCTAATCTTGTAAGGACTTTTTTGCTTATCTGTGCAGTCTCATGTCACAAAAAGAATTGCTATATGTGGACTTTTTTCTGCTAATAATCTCTCACTAATGTTTGTGTATTTGTTGCCCAGGACAACTGTGATTCTTCCAATGTTTCTCCCAGGAAAAAAAAAATCTGATCCTAGAGCATCAGATTTAGGCAGCCCCTCCTCAGAGAGGCCTCCCCTATGCAGCGGTTTCCCTTGGCACATCCCTTTCCCTTCTGAAATTACCTTCCCTGGGTATTTGTTTACTGTTTATTTCCTGTCTCCCTAACACACCCCCCACATCCCCTGTCTGGAAATATGAGCACCGGGAGAGGAGGAGCCTCAGCTTCTTCACCACCAGCACCTAGAACCAGGAGTGATCTCCAGAAGGTTTAGTAAGCAGAGCTAGGCACTAAGAAATCAGAACAAGGTCTGACCAATCCTGCCCTAAACGGCAGTTGTATTCTAGCTTGATATCAGCCCTACCAAGAGCAGTTTAGTCCTAAGACATAATAGATGCTCAATAAATAGATGGATGAATTGCTCAGTCAACAAACAATGAAATCTGACAGTTCACTACTAGAAATCCAGAATCTACCCTAATGTAAAACCTCCAGAATAAAACCTTGCCCCACTGCTGGTGATTCCTGGATCTTGTATCTAAACACGTGAATGGACCCATACATGGGAGCCAACACAGCCCCGTTTCCCCGTTTCCTGTTTAGGTCCATGAGCACATCTGACCCTGTACAGAGATGAAGGAGGTGGCATCCCTGGGGGAGTCCTTTCAGCCCCAGCCCTGCCCCTAACTGCTTCTAGATGCGCCACTAACCTCTCCGAGCCTCAGGCTCCTGCCCTAAGCCTTGTCTTGAGATGCTCACCTCCTCGGGTGGAGGGAAGGGCTTCACCACCACTATACCCCAAGGCCTACCACGGAGCCTGACACAGAAGATGTGCAGTCCATATTTGCTAATTGAGCAAACTCTTCAATCAATGAAACAGATTCTTTTCCATTCTAAACTGTGAGGTTCTCACAGCACCTAGGCCATGCACTCCAGGCTGCCCAGGGGCTGTTCACTAGGTATCATGGTGATGCGAGTCCCTCAGACAGGAAGCAACCACAAACAGGAAACATAGAGCTGCTTTCCAAGCATGTAAGCGCATACATATGCACACACACATGTGTGAACATGCACACATACACACAAGCTGCCTGGGGCACCCTCCACATGGCACCGGGTGTCCACAGTCCTCACTCAGCCTGATTTCCCTCTTCCTGTCTCTTGGCAAGAAAACTGGTCTCTGTAAGGACAATAATTCCATCATGGAGGGACCCATCTCCAAATACCATCACGTGGGACTTAGGGCCTCAACATATAAGTTTGGAGGAAGACATAAACTTTCGGCCCATAACATTACCTTACCTAGCAAAAGGGACTTTGTAGATGCAGTTAAGATTACTGATTCATTGACATTAAGATAGGAAAATTTACTTTGTACTCCACAAATATATACAATTACAAACTGCCAATTTATAATAACTTCTTTAAAAAGGAAATAAACTCTTAAAAAGGCAAAAAAAAAAAAAAAAAATGGATGAAATGACTCATCCTGTTATCTAGAACTTTGGGAGGTGAAGGCAGGAGGAAGGCAGGAGGATCACTTGAGGCCAGGAATTTGAGGCCAGGCTAGACAACATAGCAAGATCCCATCTCTACAAAACAAAAACTTAAAAATATTAGCTGGGCATGATGGCATAAGCCTGAATTCCCAGCTACTTGGGAGGCTGAAACAGGAGGATCACTTAAGCTTAGAAATTCATAGTAAGCTATGATCGCACCACTGCACTCCAGTCTGGGTAACAGAGTGAGACCCTGTCTCTAAAAAAAAAATACAAAACAAAATAAAAAGAAAACAAAAGGGGAAAAAGAAGGATTACCCTGGATTATCTGGGTGGGACCAGTTTAATCACATGAATTATTTTCAGTAGAGCCAGAAGTCGAAGACAAGCATTCAGAGAGATTTAAAGCGTGGGCAGAACTGGACACAGTGTCATCGGCTTTGTAGATGGAGAAGCCAAGTGGCCAGGAATGTAGGTGGCCTCAAGGGGCCGACAGAGTGTCCTTGGCTGACAGCCAGAAAGGAGACAGGGCCCTCAGTCCCACCACCACCACAAGCAGGAACGAGCTTGGGGCAGATCCTGCTCACCAGCCCGCCAACTCCAGCTGAGTCCTCTGACCTGCAGTAACCGCAAGTTCATGAACAGGTATTGTTTTAAGTTACTCTATTTGGAGTTATCTGTTTCACAGCCACAGAAAACTAACATGCAGTATTTCAGTAAGGGGGAGGATTAAGGCCGTGTACTGTGGGAGCTGCGGGCACGAACACAGACTCACACGGGGCCCTGCCACGCAGGCCCATCCTGAGAAAACAAGTGTGCACACAGACAGGTGACCCTGAAACTCAGCCCAAGAGCCAGGTACACCGTGAGAGGAGGAACCTGGTCTCCCAGGAAAGCCACCTGCTCCCCACGCCCCAGGCTGTTGCCCGTCAGGAAGGAATACACGCTCAGTGTGGCCGAATGATCCCATTTTTGAAAGTAGCCCAGAATCCAATTTTTTACGTAAAATGTCCTAATTTAAACTTTAATAACAGTGTACTGGCCAGCCTTGTGAGCCAGATGCAACCTTTCAGGGCACCAAGGATGGGGATAAAGGCAGAAAGTTCCCCCAATGGAAGACAGCATGAAACCTCCAAGAGGGCAGTCAGGGGAGGCGGTCAGGGGACACAGTCAGGGGCCAGTGAAAGTCCCTTGTCCTTTCCCCTCACTGAGAAGAGAAAGGGACTCACATTTATGGTAAACGTTCCTCTGGCCCAGGACTGGGCCCAGCACGCCCAGACAGGAGCTCCCAGGCAATCTGCGGGGGTCCGGGCTGATGGCGAGGGCTGCCGGGAAGTGTGGCTGCCCCACTTCCGGGTGAGGAAGGTGGGGCTGTGGAGAGGGCAGCCATGAGGTAGAGACCCTGGGCTCAGAAAGATGCTTCTGATTGCAAACCCTGAGTCCTCCCAGCGTCGAGTTGTTTCTTTTGATTGACAGGAATTTGCTGCTGTGTTCCCAGAGGCCCAGGCTCCTCTCTGCTCTCTTGCTGGATGCTTCTCTCTCCCGGCTCCAGGCCCTGCTCCCCCAGCCCTCCAGCCCTCCAGCCCTCCAGCCAAGCCTCCCAGATTCTGTGGGAATCCATTCTCACAGCTTGTCTGTAGTTCAATCTCTCACTTTGCTAGTTCCAAACTCTTGAGAAAGGGTCATCTTTCTGTCCCAAGTCAAAATGGATCATAGGTCAGATGTGAGCCCAGGCATGACCCTGTGTAAGCCCTCTCCACCAGCTCCCCCATCTCAAGGCCAAACAGCAGAGGCTACAGTCAACACATGTAGGAGCAGGACCCCCAGGTAACAGGGGTGGAGCCAGCCACTCCCCTTATCGGGGCACAGAAGCTTCCCACACACCTGCCGGTCCCAAGCCGACCCTCACAAGTGCAGCTGGCCTGCAGCAGGTGGACCAGCCGAGCCAACAGGCCTCGGAGCTCTCCCCAGCTGCCCTGGGGTGGAGGCCATGGGTGGAACACCCTGTGCATCTCCCATTTAATCCCACAGTGAGAAAAGAAGCCAGGATACCAAGAAGCCCACCAAGTTCCCAGCATGCCCCTCAGCAGTTTCGTTTCACACAGTAGAGTGTCCACTGGGCAAATGGGCTCTTCCTTTTCCATGGGGAGATGGTATTCTGTTAACAACAAGCCCTCACTCTGCTTTTGTCTAACATGGAAAATACCACAAGGCCTCTGCAGAACCATCCAAATCAGGAAGGACTTGGGGAACTAGGCCTGTGGTGAGGCTGGAAGATTTCACTTTGCCAAAAGAAAGGCAGAGTCACCACAGGTCTCCTCAGGAACGCAAATACATGCAGGCTGCATGGTGAATGGAGTGTGGCAGGTTCTTAAACACAGCTTTATCCACCTGTATAACACATAGTATGCTGCATACGTGTACATGTATACAAAGCATATCATGCGATGTTTTGACTTGTGTATACACCTGGGAAAACATCCCCACAATCGAGATAGTGGACATACCCATCGGTCTCCTCGGGACCATTTGTCATACCTTCCCTACTCCCCACGACCCTCTCGCAGCAAACACTGATCTTTTTTTCTGTCACTACAGTGACAGAATCATACAGTGATAAAACCAGTCAGTATGTGCTCCATTCTGTCTGGCCTCACTCCACTCAGCATGGTCATTTTGGTGACCACCCATGTGGTGTGAACACTCCCTTTGTATTGCTAAGTGGTATCCACAGTCTGGCAGGGCACGATTAGTTCATCCATCCACCTATTGATAGGCATCTGGCTTACTTCCAGACTAAGACTATTTTAAACAGAGCTGCTATGAACACTCATGTGCAAGTTTTTGCACTAGGTGGGACAATTAAGTTCATGAACTTATCCTAGAAAAGGTGCTATGTATCTCATTGCAGGATGGTCACCAGATGGCCAAGAGGAGTCACCTGTGATATTTGGCAATGAGATACATAGCACTTTTCCAGGATGTTTGCTAACTTAATTGTCCAACCTATGCTTTCTTTCCTTGTGGGAAAATAACTCAAAATAGATTGGCCAATCTTTCAGTAAGCATGTGTTTGAGCACAGCAGTTGAGATGAAACTCACCTGGGTTTCAGAGTACTCACACTGTGCGTTTTTAGCCTTCAAGATAATGGTGTACACACACTGCGTGTGAACCCATGACAAACACACTCACCCATAAAGAGGCCACTTCAGCAGCAGATGACTTTATTCCAGTCCTCCCAGACAATAGGTGAAGGGGAAATCTTCCCAGGATTTTGTAAAATCCTCAGTGCATAAGCTCCTAATAACATCAGCACATTAGCAATGGCTCTCAGAGAGCTACATAATCTATCTCCAGAGGATCCTGTAAATAATGACAGCCTCGAGTTGGTCTAGAATAGAATACTGAAAGCCTTGGCATGAAGTGAAGCAGAACAGGGGTTCTCCAAGAGTTGCCCCACTGGCACCATCTGGGAACTTGCTAGAAATGATCATTCCCCCCAGACCAGACTGGCTGAGTAGAAACTCAAGGTGGCCTTGGATGTTAACTAAATTTCTAGGTGGTTCTGATGCATGGTCCAATTTAAAAACCACTGGCCTAGAACATCTACCAAGTCCTTCAACTATCCTGGACTTGAATCCATCAGAAGTCATAACAGACCAAGAGCATCATCCCCCTCCTGCCCAGTACCCACCCTCCAGCCCTGCAACCTGACGTCAAAGTCTCCACATGAAACCCAGACACCACGTGGGGTGCAGACCCACACGATGATGGTTATCACTTCCTCCCCCAGAGTGCCAGACTTTTAAAAAGAGAAAGTAAAATTCTGAGGAACTCAACCATTGTACCATTTAAACCCCCCTATCCTAAGTTCTCATTTCTTTACCTGTGGCTTTTACCCTGGCAAATTACAGCATGAAGAAAGCAAAGAAAAGAAAAAGACAAAGATTTTAGGTGATGTACTGCAAAATTCTTTACTGCTCTAGAACCCTCACTGCGAATTTACACATCAGCAGGAAAATTAATCACACTTGCGTAGGAAGAATTTGAGTAAAAATATTGGATATTTTTCACTTTAATCTTCAGATTAAGCATGATCCCCATTCGACATAATCAGAGAGTTCTTCTTTGGTATTTATGCATGCTTAAAATTTGGCCCAGTCTTTGAAAACCCTTTCCAGCTTCTGGCCAAGCAGAACTTTGCCACTCACTTTGAATTTTCCGGCAAGGAAAGCCTTCTGTGGGTTTATCTTACCCAAAACCAACTCCATGAAGATAGGCTCTGGGATTGTGAAGACAGTGTCTGCTGGGAGCCTGGAAGGACCTGGGTACATGTCCCCAGAACCATTCTTCAGATCAATGGTCCACTGCAAAATGATCTTCCCATCTTTGGTGATGTCCAGCTGAAAGATGGCGTTGACTTTCTTCACCAGCTGGGCTCCCACTTCCTTGATATGATGGCTAATGTCCTGGAACACAGGGAAGCTCTGGAGCCCTGCCAGCTCCAGAGGAAGGGGCACGGCAGGGTCCTGGGCTGAACCCAGAACCTTGAGCTGGCCTGCCTGAGGCCCATCCCCTGCTTTGATCTTGGGTTGATGGTCAATTCTCTTCCACATCTTCCTGTGCTGGTCCTCTTGACCTTGCTGTCTGCTCTGTGAGCAGCTGCGACCAGGTTAATACCCACAGGTCAGATTGTGACATCAAAGGTAAGGCCCAAGCAGGGACTGAGCCTGGCGTGTGTGCCACAGTTTAATTGGTCAAATGAATGCTAACGTGTGACGTGAGCTGAGGGCTCAGACAGGGAGGTGTGAGGCACACACAGACACACACAGCTCCAATACACGGGGCTTGTCCATCCCACCAACCTGAAGGGTCCAGACCCTGCCATGGGGATGAGGGAAACTGGCACCAGAAGGTTCTCTGGGCACACGAGCTGGTCTTTGCAATGCAGGCATCTCCCAGGTAGCCACTCTAATCGGGGGTTATTCTGAGTCCTCTGAAGTGGGTAATGCTAAATCACAGATCCTGGTGTGAACCTGGCTTTCTCTGGCTGCTGGTGGAGGGATAGTGCTTTTAGACCAAAAAAGCTGATTGAAAAAGCATCAGCCCTAGCCAGGGCCTGCATCAGAAACTATCCAGCAGTGTCAGGGGAGAAAGAGAGGGAGAATGTCCCAGTTATCAGCAGGAGATGCCGCTTGTCTCATATGATGATGACACACAATAACTCTCTGCCCCTGGGTGCGTTCTGAGCGCAGTGCACGTGTGAGCACATGCAATCCTCATTGCAGCCTTCTGTGGCAGGTACTATTTTTATCCCCTGTTCTGCAGTTGAAGAAACTGAGGGAAGGAAAAAGGAAGGGACTTGCCTGAGGTCACACAGCTGGTAAGTAGTGTAGCCAGACCTGAGGCCCTGACCTTATTGGCACCAGTTTCACGGAAGACAATTTTCCCCCAGATGGGAGGGTGGTGTTAGACAGAGTTCAGGTGGTGATGCCAGTGGTGGGGAGTGGCTGGTGGCTGTAAGCACAGAGGAAGCTGCTTCCCTGGGCGCCCTGCTGCTCACTGCTCCCCCCAGGTCCTATGTTTCATGGAAGACCATTTTTTCATGGGGTGATTCAGTGGGGGAGGGAGGCTTTGCAGAACTGTGCAGCCTCACTGCAGACCCTCCAGGTTGAGGCCCACAGCTTTAGAGAACTGCTTGTATTTCTTTGATTTTTTTGTTTTGAAATAATTTCAGGCATACAGAAAGTTTGCAAAAGTAGAGCCTGGTTTAAGCTGCTTCTAGTTTCCCCAAATGCTAACCCATCACATAACCACAGCACTGATGCTCTAGTCTGAGTAATCCCCACGGGGACAGGACTGCTGACTGACCTACAGGCCATATCCAGTGTTCACATATGGTCCTGCCAGCATCCCCATCCTGGCCCTGGACACCACACTGCATTCAGCATCAGGTCTCCTTGGTGTCCTCCAGCTGACCTTTTATTGGCCAGTTATTCCCTAAAACCTCCCTCACTTGGGGCCGATCTAATGTTCTCCATGCCACAAGGGCACTCCTGCGCCCTTCCCAGGGCATCATGTTAGAGCTACATGGTGTCACCTGAGGTGCTGCTGACCTCGGGCTTGATGGAGTGGTTAACGCGGGCCCACCTACTTCTCCCATGTTGTTACCGTCTTTCCTTTTGTTATTGGTAAGTATCTTGCAGGAGGTACCTTGAGGCCTTACAGATGTCCTGTTTCCATCAGACTTTAGCCTGGTGCTTCTGCACCCACCCATGGTCCACACCTGCCACAGTCAGTGGGGTGTGGCCACACGGTCCCTCTCTGTTCCCACCTGCCACAGTCAGTGGGGTGTGGCCACACGGTCCCTCTCTGTTCCCACCTGCCACAGTCAGTGGG
>CAUYPK010168461.1:0-12024 GCA_963574355.1 Loris lydekkerianus | reverse complement strand
TAAAGTACAAATGCACCACATTCTATTACACCAGGGTGGGGAATTTTTTCACACCAGAAAGCCACATAAATTTATCTGTAATCAAATAAGGGATTACACTTGTGGTACATCTTACAAGGGTATATGTGAAACTTAGTAAATATAGACTGTAAATGTCAACACAATAACTAAGAAAATTCCAGGAAGGCTATGTTCATGAGTGTGATGAAAATGTGTCAAACGATCTAGAAAACCAGTGTATGGTGCCCCATGATTGCATTAATTTACGCAGCTATGATTTAATAATAATTTTTAAAATGGTAAAGAATATAAATAGTTCACAGAAAACAAATTGCTCTCAAATTTAAAAAGGTGTGCTGATAACATGAAAATGTGAATTAAATGAATTAGATGCAATTTTTTATCTGTAATACTGCAAAGGTTCTGAGGATACAGACTTTCAAACATTGGAAGGCAATTTGTCAATACCTATCAAAATTATAAATTATAGGCCCATTTGTATTGACACAACAACTCCATTTATAAGAAATTATTCCACATATATGTAGAATCACATGTTACATAAACTCAGTTTATAATTATAGTAAAAGATTGGAAATACTATAGATATCCACCATCACTGAAATAGTTGTGAAAAATTTATGAAACATTTATTAAATGGAATGATATTAATCAGAAAAGAATTACTAATATAGAAGGATCTCTAAAATCCACCAAGTTTTAAAAAAAGGAAATGGCTGAACAGTATACAAAATATGGGAACTGGGTAACTGGAATACAGGGGTGAACACATATTAAATTATGTATTTAAATGAATACTTTTAAATTACATGTCATGCGAATGTATTAGCTATTCCACTAATTTTTAATTTAAAAATTAATAACATATGAGTACCTAAGGCCATGTTGTATTTAACTTTTTAGAAATTTGGCCATGTAATAGGAGAAAGTAGTGGGCAGGGAAATATTTATGGAAAACTGTAGCATCCAAGGAAGTTTTGTTTGGTGGGGGTGTGCTTTAAATTAAATTGCCTATATTCAACTTTTTTAAATGTCAGTTTCAAATAGTTCAATCAACAAAAAGATTAGACATACTAGTTCATACATATTTGTATGATAGAAAATTCCAGTTGAAAGGAAGAGATTGATAATAGTAGGGGAGAAGAATTACTCAAAAAGTGAAGTTCCCAAGAAAGGATTGCAGGGGGAACAAATGGATTGCAGGAGGCTTTAACAGAAGAGCTACTTCATTCCTGCAGGACTTTGGAGAAAGAGATGCTTACACAGGAGGGAAGATTAGCAAATTTGGTGGAGGAACGTCATAGCATTTGCTTATGGGGGACTTGGGATGTATGCAGTGAGTTTATGAGTGATAAGTATAACTTGTGAAATCAACAGGGATTTCAGGCTCTTGTAACAATTTTGGCTTATCTGTATATGTTTAAAATTGCTTTGTAACATGCAGACTTTTCTAGAAAGTATTAAGTACATAAAAGATTAGCTGAATAGTTCTTTGTAGGTTATTTGAAACTTTTCTTTTTAATTTAGGACCTTCAGTACTAATTGATCATCAAGGATCTGGTGAAAACCTCCTGAAGATAGCAGAATGTAGAGAGGGCATTAATTATACTGCTACCAGAACTACTATATGCCTGTCTTTTCTCATGAGCCTTCTTTTAAAGAATTCCTACCCTGTTCTTCTCACAGGTATTAAAAATATTTGACAGAAGGCGAATTTCCGAGTTAGGAGAAGGTTTAGACTGAGATTATTTTGTAAGTGGGTAAAAATATGCCCTGAAAATTTTGTGTTACTATATCAATTTATATTGTTACCAACAGTATATGAATGACCACTTCCCCACATGTTTGTTAATACAGGATATTATAAATCTTTTTTCATCTTTGCATTACCTTTAGGGCCAATTCCACAAGTAGAACTAATGAATTAATCTATGTTTGGCCTCCATAGCCTTTGCACTGAGGTCCTAATTGGTAACATTATTGGTTTAATTAAATTTATACGCAAGTCCTTAACCCAGTTTTTTTGTTTTGGGGGGGTTTTTTGCAGTTTTTAGCCAGGGCCGGGTTTGAACCCACCACCTCCGGTATATGGAGCCGGCGCCCTACTCCTTGAGCCATAGGTGCTGCCCCTTAACCCAGTATTAAAATTTTTCTTTTACCATTATCAAAGGAGTTTGATACATTTCCTACTCTTTAACACTTATTTCAATTCATTGATTACTTTTTCCAGTTCTTTAACTTGTGTTGACTATCACCAGTGGCAATAGTATTGCTTTCCCAGTTCCATATTCAAGAATACAAGCAATGTAACTCTCAGATAATGTACATCTTGCTGCTAATTTAGTCTAAGAAATTCATCCTTTTTTTTTTTTTTTAGAAATTTTTCTTTTGACTTTAATATTTAGCTATTTGTAAACTCAAGAATTTCTGTTTTGGTTCAATAAGGAGCTTATCATCAAATTTCTCCCTCAGATGGTGTTAGTAAACATCTTCAAGGAATTTCAATTTATAGAGTACTTCTTTTGTGGTATATAATCAAAAAGATTTGTGATAGGCCTAAATGAACATTACATAAAAATAATGGTTAACTCCTAATCCATACTTTTGTAAAAGATGTAAACAGTTCCAACAACTTGAGAGCGTTTCATATATCAACTCCCTAATTTAGCCACTCTTAACCATATTTTTGAAAGGGAATAACAAAAATATATTTTTCATATAATTTTCAGATGAAGGAAAATGTTATTGGTTCATTTTAATATGTTAGCGTGTCACTTTCTTGCATATAAATCTAACCTAATGTATTTTTTTCCCCTTAGGAGAATCTGGTGTTGGGAAAACTGCCACCATTAACCAAATGCTTGAAAATTTAGAGGATGCAGGAGCATTTGATATAAAATATGGCTCAATTTTGGGAGATGTCCTATTATATAATGAAATTAAAAAATCAAGGTTGTATATATTAAGCACTAAATTTGATTTGTTTGGTAAAACTGTTTGCTTTAGTATATAAATGTGCTTTGTTATTAAAAAGAAAATCTGTTATATAAAAATGCAGAATTGTTCAAAGGAGAAAATTAAAACTTTTTCCTAATCTTTCTTTTATTTTCTTCATTTAAATTTTTATTTTTAATTGAAAAGTAAGAATTGTATATATTTATGGGGTACAATGTCGTATTCTGATGTATGTATGCACTGTGGATGATTATATCAACTAATTAACATATCCATCACCTGAGATACTTATCATTTTAGTACTGAGAACAATTAAAATCTATTCTTTCATTGATTTGAAATATATAATACTTTTTATTAATTACAATCACCATGCTGGGCAATAGATATTTTCTTGTTCAACTGAAAGTTTATATCCTTTGACCAACATCTCCCCATTTCCTCCCTCCTTATTCCCATCCCCTGCTTCTACTATTCTACTCTATTCTATCTATTCTAATCTCACTTTATGAGATTATGCAGTGTTTGTTTTTCTGAGCTTGGCTTGTTTCACTTAGCATAATGTTCTCCAGGTTCATTCATGTTGTTGCAAATGATAGTATTTTATTCTTTTTTAAAGTTGAATAGCCTTTCATTGCAAATATATATATACACACATGTATTACATTTTATATTACATTTTTAATCCCTTCAATTGATGGACAAAAAGCTGATTTTATAACTTGACTATTGTGAATAATGCTGCAGTGAACATGGGAGTACAGATTTCATTTCTTCTGAATATATACACAGAAGTGGAATCATTGAATCATATGGTAATTCTATTTTTAGTTTTATAAGGAACTTTCATACTATTTTCTATGATGTCTGTACGAATTTATATTCTTACCCCACCTGTGTACAGGATTCTCTTTTTTCTCTTTTTTTTCTCTTTTTTCTCCCCAAATACCATGCACCCCCCCAAAAAAAAAAATATAATACCCACTCTATGACTTCATGTATATGTAAAGTACACAAACATGCAAATAGTTTGAAGTCAAGATAGTGGTTACTCTGGGGGAGTGGGGAGGTACTCTTAGGGTGCAGGTAATGTTTTTGTAAAATTCACTGAGTCACTAGTTCCTCCTGCCTCAGCCTCTGGAGTAGCTGGGACTACAGGTGCCAGGCCACGGTGCCTAGCTAGTTTTTTCTATTTTTGGTAGAGATGGGGTCTTGCTCTTGCTCTTACTCTTGCTATTGCTCAGGGTGGTCTCAAACTCCTGAGCTCAAGGATCCTCCTGCCTCAGCCTCCAAAAGTGCTTGGATTATAGGAATGAGCCAGCACACCTGGCCCCCATGCAGTCTTTTCTTTATATACATTATACTCCAATAAAAAGTATAATATATACTCTATAGGGAGAAGGAAGGAAAATTAATCACATCTCCATCCACCTAAAAACTTTCAGTGGACTCTGACTCTTCTTACTATGAATTTGTACTTTTTTTACCTGGTACAGGATTCTCTTTTTTCACATCCTCGCCAACATTTGTTATTTTTTGCTTTGTGGATGATAGCCATTTTAATAGGTTTGAAGTGATAATGTGTCTCACTATAATTTTGTGTTTCCCTGATGTATATTGATATTGAGCATTTTTTCCACAAATGTGCTCACTATTTTTATATCTTCTTTTGAAAAATGTCTATTCAAGTCCTTTCCCCATTTTTTAATCAGGTTATTTGTTATCTTGCTATTGAGTTGAGTTCTTTGTATATTTTGAATCCTATCTTCTTATCAGATGTATAATCTGAAAATATTTTCTCCCATTCTTTAGGTTTTCTCTTCATTCTGTTAATTATTCCTTTTGATGTTCACAAGCATTTTAATTTGATATGATACCATTTCACTACTTTTGCTTTTGTTGATTATGTTATCTAAAAAAAAATCATTGCCCGGACCAGTGTTGTGGAGCTTTTCCCCTACGCTTTCTTCTAATAGTTTTATAGTTTCTGGTGTTACATTTAAGTCTTTTATTCAGTTTGAGTTGCTTTTCATATGTGGTATGAGATAAGGGTCCAATTTTATTCTTCTGCATGTGGATATCCAGTTTGCACAACATCATTTATTGAAGAGACTGTCCTTTCCTCATTGAGTATTCTTGGCACCTTTATTGAAAATCAGTTGACTATTAAATGTATGGGTGGCTCTCAGTATTGTTTCATTAGTCGTTATGTTTGTTTTTATGCCAGTACTATGTTGATTTGATTACTATATCTTTGTAATAGATTATAAATCAGGTTATGTGATGCCTCCATCTTTGCTCTTTTTGTTCCAGATTGCTTTGGATAGTCAAGGTCTTTTTGTGTTCCACAGGAAAATGAAAAATGACATTGTAATTTTGATAGAGATTGCATTGAATGTATAGATTATTTTGGGTAATATGGATATTTAAACAATATTAATTTTTCTAATCCATGAAGACAGGATATATTCTCACTTATTTGTATTTTTGTCAATTTCTTTCATCAGTGTTTTAGATTTTTTAATATACTGATGTTTTACCTTCAGGTTAAATTTACTTCTAACTATTTTTTTATGGTATTGTAAATGGAATTGTTTTCTTAGTTTCTTTCTAGGTAGTTCACATTAACTTATAGAAATGTGACTTGCGTTTTGTATGTTGGTTTTGTATCCTGAAATTTTCTGAATTTATTTATCATTTCTAGTAGGATTTATTTATTTATGTGGTGGTGTCTTTAGAATTCCTTACATACATCATCCTGTTGTCAGCAAAACAGAAAATGTGACTTCTTCTTTGAATGACTTTTATTTCTTTTCTTGCATAATTTTCTGGCTAGAGACTGCAGCCCCTTAACTAAATCCAAACTTCATAGAACAAATCCCTTAAATTTCTTTATTAAAAGGATTGGTTCTATAAAATTTGGATTCATATATTGAAAAGAAGTGGTGGGAATGGGCATCTTCATCTTGTTCCTGATAACAGAGGAAATTCTTTCAACTTTTCACTACTGAGCATGTGGCCCTTAGTGTTCAAGTACCTTCCTTCTATACCTAATTTGTTGAGAGTTTTTTTTTTAATGAAAGTGTTGAATTTTGTCAAAATGTTTCTTCTGCATTTATTGATATAATTGTATAACTTTTGTCCTTCATTCTCTCAATATGACATATCATATTTATTGAAATAAATCCCACATGATCATGGTGAATTAGTCTTTTAATGTGCTGTCAAATCGGTTTTGTTAGTCTTATGTTGAGGATTTTTACATCTATGCTCATCAGGGATATTGGCTATAATTTTCTTTTCTTGTAATGTACTTTTCTGGGTTTGGTATCAGGGTAATACTGGCCTTGTGAAATAGGTTTGAAAATATTCCCTCAACCTCAAGTTTTTGGAAGAGTTTGAGAAGGATTGGTATTAATTCCTCTTTACATGGTTGGTAGAATTCAGTATAAAATTGTCCACTTCTGAGTTTTTCTTTGACAGGAGACTTTCTATTTCTGATTCAATCTTTTTACTTATTGTTGGTCTATTCTGATTTTCTATTGAGAAAAAAACTTGCTTTTCCAGGAAGCACCTGTAGCTCAAAGGAGTAGGGCACCGGCCCCATATACCAGAGGTGGGAGGTTCAAACCCAGCCCCAGGCAAAAACTGCAAAAAAGAAAAAAAAAAATTTTTTACTTTTCCAAAGTATTAACAACTAGATTCATTCCTATAAGTGATGAATTCTTACATTAATATAAATATAACTGAGTTTAAATTCTCAATTTTTCTATGTAACATAAAGTACCAGTATAAACTATTTTTCTTCAGGAAAAATGCACCCAAAACATACAAGTAAAGTTTTCCATTATATTGATTTTGTTGCCTTAGAGATATAAATTGTGTAAGTAAAAAGTGAAAAATTTTAAAGTTGTTTCTATTTCTGTTACCAAAGGCTGCTGCTGTTTGAATTGAAAAAGAAGATGAAATAGAGATCGCTTTTCAGACCTTTCCTCTAATCACTAGACTCATATACCCAACTGTTTATGCCATATAGTTGGATACCTCATAAATGTCAACTCTTAATATCGCTTTCAAACCTGTCATCTCATCTCAGCAGTGATTCAAGCCTGATTCCTGGGAATCACTGCTGAATTCCCTCTTTCCTCTCACCAATCCATCTCTAAAAACCCATTTCCATTTTCCCTTACCCACATCTAGTCTTCTAGTCAAGTCTATTCTGTCTTCATGTATGTCTTAAATTCCTCTACTTCTCTTTTCCGATGCTACTTTTAGCATATTATACTACTGAATTTGAAATAGTTTCCTACTACACTTAAGGCCTTAAAATTCAGAGAAATAATATTTGGAACATTTAAGATACAATGCAATAAAAAAAATTCCCCTTTTTTTTCTGAGAGTCTCACTCTAATGCCTAGGGTAGAATGTGGTTGCATGATCATAGTTCACTGCAACCTCAAACTCCTGGGCTCAAGCAATCCTTCTGCCTCAATCTCCAAGGTAACTGGAACTACACAGGAGTTTGTCATAACACCAGGCAGATTTTTGTATTTTTTGTAGAGATAGGATCTCGCTATGTTTCTAAGACTGGTCTCAAACTCCTGGCCACAAACAATCCTTCCACCTTGGCCTCTCAATGTGCTGTGACTACAGGCATGAGCTAGGAATCATTCTTTACCTAAATGTCATAATGAAGTCTGAAAAAATGTTTTGTGATATGCTCAATTTTTAAATGAAAGTGAATTTTAACAATAAAGACAGCTATTTAATATTTTCAATCAAACATAAGAAAAATACCTAAAAACAAGGCCAAAATAAAGGTGAATGGGGCTTTTTCTGAATGATCCATAGGCAAAATGCATTTTATAAAGGCACAAGGGAACTAATGGCTTATTAGCCAAAGAAAATACCTAATAGTTTGCTTGTTAAAGTAAGCCCATATTTTGTTAGTTTTGATAGTAGTTCTAATGGTGATGCTAATTTTATATGTGAAAGCACAAACAGAAAACAAAATTGCTTTCTTGCAGGAAATAGAAGTAAAATCAACCACAATTTTGTTACTTTTTTGTTGTTGTGACAGCTATTATAGTAAATAAACTAAATTTGAATCCTTAAAACATTTTATTCCAATAGCCTAAAACAGAATATCAACATCTTGATGTCCGAAACTCATAAGACACCAACTGGAAATCCAGGTATATACTATGGTACAGTTTCAAAATGTTTCTAACTCAACCATATATGTCATTTCTTATATGTATTCAGAAATAATAGAATTCTAATATGAAGGCAGTAGATGAGCTAATACAGGGGGTGGGGTAGGGAAAGGAGGGAATGGTGAAAGGAGAGAAGGAAGGGGCTGGGGGTTCATGGTGTATGGCACACCTCGTGAGGGTGGGACACAATTACGAAAGGGACTTTACCTAAGAACCACAATCAATGTAACCTAATTCTTTGTACCCTCAATGAATCCCAAACAAAAAAAAAAAAAAAAAAAGAAATATCAAAATGAGAATTTCAACTGGTAATTTAAAATTCTTAAAGTTCTGAAAAACTATCCAATAGCCTCTCAAACTATTCTTCCCTACTCGAAAAGTGGAATGGTTATACTAGAGGAGTATTTATCTACTTACCAGAAAGCTGATACTTGGCCTATCAGTGGAACCATAGACTAAGTTCAGAAGTAATGGAAGGCAATATCTCTCTAATGTATTCTTTCCTGCTTTTAGACATAGTACAATAGAGAAGTTATGTTTCTTTAGGAGTTCTCAAATCAGGCCATACATTAGTAACATGTGGAGTTTCAGGAACCTCATCTTCAAAATTCTGACTCAGTAGTTTTGAAAGCAGCAACACCATTTCTCAATGAGAAAAAATGCAGTGGCCCAGAGAAAACAGTGAAAAAGGAGAGGAAACCAGGCCACAAAATTCCTGCCAAAGGCAGATTGTGATTTTGTTTTTGTTTTAAGTTGCCATACCACCATTCCAAATAACCCTCTGGATGATCTTCATTTATGAAATATACCTTCATTTTGATGACTTTGGTGCACAGAGATGCTTGCTACTTTTAGATCTTAAATTATATGGGTCTGTCACACGTGGATGAACAGAGAATTCGCTGAACTTTCATACTATTGCATCTGGCTATGGTTGCAAAGAAATACTGTTTACCATGAAAAAGTAATGAAATATCCCAAAGTTGGTTTTCCTTCTATGAGAATAATTTCTTTAAAATGACAATATAATAAAATTGTATAATTTTCAAATTTCTTGACATCTTAAATCAAAAATTGTCTTAAAGTGTTCTAAGTTTGTTTTTCTTTTTTTATCATAGATAATGCTACTAAAAAGCCAGAAGTTATAACTAATGAAAATTCTTCTAAAAATAATAGAAATGGAGGAATTATAGTCTCCTCAATAAATTTTAGCACCAGTATGACAGCTACCAAAACCAAGGAGAAGATTCTTAAGAAGTTGATAAGGAGAGCTAAAGACACTCTTGGACCACCACAAAACAACAGGGTAAAACACCTCCTATACCTGTTAAATAATATGCTTATGTTATTCAAGTGATAAATTATTTTAATTAATACTAATTAAAAAGATATGTGTAACATACACTCCTGAATATTCCTAGAACATGGGTTTTATAATGGAAACTTTGGTTTTCAATCAGTATAACTGAATTTCCAATGAGTTTAATTATGCTGATTCAGAATTATTAAAGTCAAAAGAACCTAGTGAAATCTGAATTAAAAAATTGGAAAATTGGAGCCGGAGCCGAGCTGTAGCCTGAGCCCGATGATACTGAAGGGCGCTCCAGCCATGGAGCCAGTGCACCCGCATGTTCCCACCAGTTCAAGGTCAATCGCCACCCCAGTGGGGAAGCCATCCCTCTCTGGGTGAAGAATGACATTCAGAGTCTGTGGGTGAATGACATTGGAAAGGCTTCAACTATAAAAGACTCATAGAAACCCACACAGCAACTTAAAGAGCAAGAGGAAGTGAAAGGAAAATTAGGCAAGGAAACAGATAAAAGAAATCACTCATGAGGAAGAATCAGCAGAAAAATACAGGCAACATGAAAAACCAGTCCAGAGCAACCCCCCACCAAGGGGCCATGAGGTAGCTACCACAAAGGATTCCACCTATAAAGAAATGTTAGAAATGACAGAAAGGGAATTTAGAATATAGATGATGAAAACAATGAAGGAAATGATGGAAACAATGAAGAAAACTGCTGACAAAGTGGAAAATAACCAAAAGAAAATCCAAAAACAGAATCAATAAGAGATGAATGATATGAAGAATAGAGAAAGGATGTAGCAGAGCTGAAGGAACTAAGCAGTCAATTAGGAAACTTAAAGATGCAAGGGAAAGTATCAACAACAGCTTAGACCACGCAGAAAAATGAATCTCAGAGGTAGAGGGCAAAACTCTTGAGATAACTCACATAAAGAGGCAGAAAAAAAGAGAGAGAAAGCAGAACGATCACTAACAGAATTATGGGACTTTATGGAGCGTTCAAACGTAAGAGTTATAGGTATCCCAGAAGGGGAAGAAGAATGCCCCAGGGGAATGGAAGCCATACTAGAGAATATTATAAATGAAAATTTCCCAAATATCACCAAAGATTCTGACACACTCACAGGAATATCGGACCCCAGGTCACCTCAACTCTAACCAAGCTTCTCCAAGACACATTGTGACAAACCTGTCCAAAGTCAAGACAAAAGAAAAGATTCTTCAAGCTGCTAGGAGTAAGCACCAGTTGACCTATGGGGCAAATCCATCAGGGTGACTGCAGACTGCTCTAATAAAACTTTCCAAGCAAGAAGATAATGGTCATCTACCTTTAATCTACTTAAACAGAACAATTTCCAGCCCAGAATTTAATAGCCTGCAAAGCTAAGCTTTAAAATTGATAGAGAAATGAAATCATTTACTGATATGCAAACAATGAGGAAATTTGCCACAGCAAGACCAGCTCTACAGGTAATATTTCAACCTGTTCTACACACTGACCATCACAATGGATCAATAGCAAAGTAAAAACTCAGCAATGAAAGGATAGAACCTAACTTCCACACTGATGCAAAAGATAAAACTAAGCAATGGACTCTCACAAAATAAGATTAATAGAACACTATCACACTTATCAATTATCTCAATAAATATTAATGGCTTGAATTCCCCCACTGAAGAGGCATACATTGGCTGACTAGATTAAAAAACACAAGCCATCCATTTGCTGTCTGCAGGAAACATACCTAGCTTCAAAAGACAAATTAAAACTCTGAGTTAAGGTTTGGAAGACAATTTTTTAGGCAAACTGAATTTAGAAGAAAAGAGAAGTTCCAATCTTATTTTTAGATACATGTGGATTTAAAGCAACCAAAGTCAAAAAAGACAAAGATGTTCACTTTATATTGATCAAGGGAAAAATACAATAAGAAGACATTTCAATTCTAAATATTTATTCACCCAATTTAAATGCTCCCAGATTCTTGAAACAAACTTTACTCAGTCTGAGCAATTTGATATCCTTTAACACCGTACTAACAGGGGACTTTAACATTCCTTTTATAAAGCTGGACAGATCCTCTAAACAGAAAATTTAAAAAGATATAAAGGACTTAAATGAGACTCTAGAACAACTGTGCTTGATAGACACATATAGAACATGCCATCTCAAAGATAAAGAATATACATTCTTCTCATCACCCCATAGAAATCCTCCAAAATTGATCATATCCTAGGACACAAAACAAACTCAACAGAATCAAAAGAATTGAAATTTTACCTTGTATATTCTCAGACCATAAGGCACTAAAGATGAAACTCAACTCCAACAAAAACGTTCAATCCCACACAAAGGCATGAAAATTAAACAACCTTCTGTTGAATGAAAGTTGGGTGCAGGAAGAAATAAAACAGGAAATCATTAACTTCCTTGAATATAACAACAATGAAGACACAAACTGCCAAAACCTGTGGGATACTGCAAAAGCAGTTTTGAGAGGAAAATTTATTGCTTTAGATACCTAC
>CAUYPK010168460.1:0-30707 GCA_963574355.1 Loris lydekkerianus | reverse complement strand
TGCAATGCCATTACTGGGCATCTACCCAGAAGGAAAAAAATCCTTTTATCATAAGGACACTTGCACTAGACTGTTTATTGCAGCTCAATTTACAATCGCCAAAATGTGGAAGCAGCCTAAATGCCCACCAACCCAGGAATGGATTAACAAGCTGTGGTATATGCATATCAAGGGATTCTATTCAGCCTTTAAAAAAAATGGAGACCTTACACCCTTCGTATTAACCTGGATGGAAGTGGAAGACATTATTCTTAGTAAAGCATCACAAGAATGGAGAAGCATGAATCCTATGCATTCAATTTTGATATGAGGACAATTAACGACAATTACGGTCATTGGGGGGGGGAGGAAGGAAAAGCAGAGAGAGGGAAGGAGGGAGGGGTGTGTGGCCTTGGTGTGTGCCACACCTTCTGGGGGCAAGACATGATTGCAAGAGGGACTTTCCCTAACAAATGCAATCAGTGTAACCTGGCTTATTGTACCCTCAATGAATCCCCAACAATAAAAAAATAAAAAATAAATAAAAATAAATAAAAAAGACTTTTAGGCCTACAAGAGAAGACATAGATGTTAACTAGACAAGTTGAATTAGAAGGATTTAGAAAGATTGCTTACAGCAGTTCTCAACCTGTGGGTCGCAACCCTTTTTAACTGTATTAACGGTTCACGGCTTTAGGCAGGTTGAGAACCACTGGCTTAGAAGGAGTAGCACTGCTATGGCATGTGAGTCAACCAGGCAGCCAAGCCCATCTCTGTCCCACCTCACAAAGGTGGCACTGCACCCCCTTTCTCACATCCCTCAGTGGGGCAGCCTCCCCAAAAGGGGGCCAGCTACCCAAGGTATGTTTTCTCTGGTGACAGTATTTTCAGAGTGAGGTTGGCAGGAAGACTCCTAAGTCATAGGATACTTAATCCCCTGTCAGGTAGGACACAGAGTTCTTAATCCCCATTTTACAGAGGAGAAGGTGAGTCCCAGGGAGGGTACATGATTTGCCAAGATGACATTAGCAAGTGGCAGAGAAGGGACTGGAACTCAGGCCTTGAGGAGCGTGGTCCCAGGCTCTATCCAGAAGTCCATGCTCCTTTCACTCAGCACTGCCTGTGGGGCTGCAGGTGGATGGGAATGCAGGCAGGTACAGTAACCCCAAGGGGATGCACTACATCACAGGGACATGCATGCACCTGTCCCAGCTGCTGCAGCAATCTGCCGTGGCCGTCCCGTCAAAACAGGTGAGGCACATTCACACTGGAAGGGGCTCCAGGGTTTAGATCCAGTGGCAGTCACAGAACTGTAGTGTTTGGCTTGTTCATCATATGTAATCAAAACCAAAGATGCTATTGACTTTTCATTTTCCACTGGGATGCTGTGGTATAGAGAAACAAATACTAGATTTGAAGACAGAGAAGCAGGATATTAATTCCATTGATATTTAATAGCTGATTGACCTTGGGTCAAGCCATTTCATTTCTCTGAGCCTCAGCTTCCACACATACAAAATGAGCATATGTATACCACCTACCTAAGCTAGTCCACAGGGTTGCTTTGAGCATCAATGATAAGGCTTTTTATGTCTTGCATGCTGTGAATCTCTTTCAGAAGTTTAGGGGGGAAGGGCTCACCCAGATAACTAACCAGGCCAGCAGTATCAAGTGGGACCATTCTTTTGCTCATGGAGATAGTACAGACCCTCTGGACATGCATTATCTTTTGTTACGGAAGCCCTAAGGATTCCAGCATTTGGAAATTGTGAACCTGGAGGCCCCAGTGGCAGAAAGTAGGGCCTGGTAATGGATGGGGAGTGGGTACTATGATTTATACCAGATAGTTCATTTTCCAGAAGCTCCGGTGGGATGAGCATGAGTCTGGGAGTGATGTTTCCAGTATGGCCTGGCCCAAGGCTCCCCAATTCCTTGGTCCCAGGCTCTTACACTACTCCAAGCTATGGCACTTGGATGGCTATTGAAGCAGCACCAATGTGCTCTACCCTGCCTGGCAAAGTGGACATATGCACAACTTCTGGGGCTCTGTCAGAAAGGAAACCAAGATACTTGCATTTGCATGTGGTTCTCAGACACTTGCAAAGAGGATTCTAGTGGCTAATTATCTCTACCTTCCCCAGGGTAGCACCATGTCTCAGGGAGAGGTCGTGGTTTGGAGCATGAACTTGGAAGCCAGATCCCTTGAGTTGGAATCCTATCCTTCTCTTGCCCTCTCTGTGCCTCCTAACTCTTATCTTCGGAATGGGGATGATAGCAGTGCCAGTCTCATAGCAATCAATGATTCCAGTGTGCTGCAAAACAGGACAGTGCCTGGTGCATACTTAAACATTAACTACCATGTTAATATGATTCATTGACTCCTGAATTTCCTGGGACCTGGAGCAGGGACGGTTCCAAGCATTCATGTTGGCTGAGCTGAAGGAATTGCTCAACTAATAATGGGGCAAGGCTTAGTAGGGGCTGGCTTCTAAACAGGAAGGTGTCGTTGGGAGGGTGAGGCCCGGGGCAGCTCCACCAGTAGTGTGTGTGTGTGTGTGTGTGTGTGTGTGTGTGTGTGTGGCCACCAGGATATTTGCACTTGAAAGGAAGCCACACCATCAGCATTTTCACAGGCCCCTAAGGATATAATTCATGACGGATATTGTTAATTTGAACATGATAGCAGTTTAGAAAAGAGGAGCAGAGTGGAGGGTGGAGCCAGGGCTGCTGCCCCACCTGCGGGATGAACCTGTTTCTCAGCTCCACTTTAAGGAAGGAAGGCTCTTCTAAGCTGGGGTGGGGGGCAGGCCAGAGGATCCTGGCTTCTCAGGAAATGACCTGGTGGGAGTTAACATGCTGCCCCACGAAGGCTTCCTTGACCCTCTCATTCCCCACCTTTTCCTCAGACTCTCAGAGGTCTGGATTTATATTTTTGACCTCTGTCGTAAGTTGCTTGAAAGGATTAAGCTTAATTCAAGTCTTAAACAGGTGGTAAAATGTACTTCCTCTTTAGGTGACGTCAAAGAGTATAGGATGAGGCTGGGAAATGTTCCGGTGTTGTGTTGTTCTGGAAGGAAAGGAAGAAAAGCTGTTTTCAACCCTGGAAGCTCTTTAGCTGGCGGGGTCTGAGTGTATGTCCTCATCTCCTCCATATCCCCAGGCTTAGAAGCCAACGCAAATAAAGATGTTATCATCGATTCTTTACTGCCTGTTCAAAAAAGATCACCGATTAGGTTTAAGATGATGTAATGAAGATTCTTAGACCTTAACTTTTTTTTTTTTTTTTTGGCTTAGTCTTTTCATTAAAAAGATGATTAAGAAAATATCCTCTACCTCATATGCTTATATACAATTCACCTTCAGGAAGGCTTTGGTACCAATTTTAAAAATTAATAGCAGTGGATGTGTGGGACTGAAATTAATCTAATGCTGTGATATTTAATTTAATTTGATTATAGTTTAGACCTCATTACTGGAGGTTCATCTTTGGCCTGAATTCTTTATTAGAAGAAGATTTTGACTCTAAATACTGGCCCACTCATCTGAAGCAATGAGCAAGTTGGTTCTGTTCAAGCCCAGGACCACATTTGGGCATTTCTTATCTGAAGTATGTTTTGGAGTAAGGCGAGGGGAAAAGGACGGAAGGAGGGAAGGAGGGAAGAAGGAGAAAGAGGAGGAAAAGTTAGAAGAAAAGAAGGCAAGATTCTTCTAGTAAACTGTTTTAAAATTTATTTTTAAGGGGTTTGAACTGTTGAACACTTCCTAGTATTCTCTGACGGGAAGATTCTGGAAAACAAGACTAAGAAGTGCTTCACAGGTTTGAGACCAGCCTGAACAAGAGTGAGACACCATCTTTACTAAAAGAAAAACAGCAAAATTAGCTGGAAGTAGGGGAGCCTGTAGTCCCAGCTACTCGGGAGCCTGAGGCAGGAAGATCACTTGTGATCAGGAGTTTGAAACTATAGGGAGCTGTGATGACACCCCTGCACTCCAGCCTGGCAATAGAGAAAGCACCCATCTAAAAAGAAAAAAGAAAAAAAAGTGCTTCACTAAAACAGACCTCTCTTCAGGAATTCTTCAGGAATTTTCCTCTCCTTGATACCTTCTTCTTACTCTTGAGATGGTGTGTTGTCTGGCTGGCCCACACTGGGGTCCTGCAGGTCCTGTCCCAAGGTTGCAAAGGAAGGTTTTTCTGTTGAGTTATTGGCTGTCAGTGTTCTTACCCAGCACTTACTGGTACAAAAATTTTTTTTAACTGATACACAAGAGATGTACATATTTGGGGGGGGTACATGTGGTAATCTAATATATTGATGTAATATGTGAAGATCAAATCCTGGTAACTGGGATATCCCTCACCTTAAATATTTATCTTTCCTTTATGCTACACACATTTGCATTATTCCCTTCTAGCTATTTTGAAATGTATGATAGATTATTGTGAACTACCGTCACCCTCCTGATCTAGTGACACTAGATCTTATTTCTTCTATTTGTACCCACTAATCAACCTCTCTTTATCCCCTCATAGAATGTCTTTAAACATGTTTAAACATAGCTTAAAACAATAACAATGGAATTGGGGGCTGAACTTCTGTCTACACAACCAGAGCCCCCACTCTCTTCACTCTCAGTCTCCTTTTATTGGCCTGACTGGAACAAGTGTGTGTGTGAATACGACTCTCACCCATTATTTCTGCACTGCTGGCGAGACGTGAAGGTATTTATTCCTGCTGAGGCGCAGCACAGGGTCGGGTCAGTCCCAACATGACCACTCATTTCTATTTCACCTTGCAGAGAATGTTCTTTCAAGAGCACTTAAAAACGATAGCTTTGTTGGGACAAAATGAAAAACAGGATAGCAGCTGGGGATCTCCATCCCTGAGAAAGAAAACTCTAGGGGACCAGGGGGCTGTCCTCAGACATGTGAAGGCTGCCCTGAGCAAGACAACAGGTTTTGTTTTCTGAGCAGCTCTAAGAATATACTCAGGCAACAGTGCCAGGGATATTTTTCAAAAGATATTTTCTAGTTTCTGATGCTGATGGGATCAAAGACATGCTCTAAGTGTGCAAATCACAGGCAGCACCTCATGTAAAGCAGGTACACTGGCACCATACTGCCTGGCATCAGTTCCGCCTTTAACTCAAGCTGAGTGAAGGACAAAACCTCTAGAGTTTTTGTAACCGTTGTGCTGTGATTCTAGAAACCAAAGAAAAGAGTCCATGGTTCTGGCTAATGATTAGAGAAGTTTTGGGGAGGAGGTGGCATGGACCTTTGACGAGCAGATCATTTTGAGAAAACTAAGAAGTGAAAGTGGGTGGGGGAGGGCAGAGGCACTGCTGGGGAGCTGCTGAGGTCCCCTTAGCTTTCTCCCCCCTTGTGTGCAAACTGGACTTGTCTGCCAGAAAGTCTGCGTCTGTTCCACCCCAGCAGAAACCCATAGATGGGAACTGGGGGACAAATGCCCTATTTCCCTCTATTCTTTGATGTGGATAATTCTGAAGTGAGTTCTACGCTAGTGCCCAGAGTTCCCAGGTAGAATCAAACTTTAGCTGCCCACAGTGGGACCTGCTAAAAAAAGTCCCCTTTATTGACTTCTTCCTTTCCTCTCCCACTATATCCTGCTTGTATTTTCTTGGGTTACCTTCCCCATCCACCATCCCAAAGAAACTCAGACTTGCATCCTCATCTGAAGGTCTAAGAATCCAACGTAAAACAAAAAGACTTTCAGTAGCTGGAGCAAAGACTTGTAGGTGGGCTAAGGTGGGTGTATTTGGGGAGCACGAATGCTCCAAAGTGAAGAGTGGTTTGGGGGTCTGGCAGGAGAAGAGACAAAAATGAGTAGAGTCATGATGCGCAGCACTTGAAGCCTGCACAAAATAATCTCACTTTTCTGTAGACACTGGGAAGTCACAGGGAGGGCGAGAGTGGTGAAAATGCTCTTCCTGGGTCCATCAGTGTCTGCTTCTCTGGCTCGGGGTCTTGGGTACATGCCTCTCCTCCAGCGCATCCATTCTGCATCACCTGCTTGCTGGGGATCCTATAGGATGTACTGAGGTCCACCAGGCTGCTGTCCACTTTTGAGGAGAATATTGGCTTTCTTCTTGAGTTTCTTGAGCTCAGGAAAGGGCTGGAGTTGGTGAAAGGGGCCACACTCTTGGAACAGTATAGGCCGTTCTGACATTATGTAGATTCTTCCTTATGGGCAGAGGAAGGTGAGTGGCCGGAGCTAGTTGTTTAGTTTTACAATATCAGAAGGAATGTTTGTATGAAAGAGTCCCTGCTGGTCTTGGATAGCACTATGACATGCCTGGTGGCAAACAGGAAAAGGCTTTCCCGCCAATTACCCCAAGTTAAAGAAAGACAAATGAGGCCTTCCAAGGGCCCTGGCACCATCTTCCCCTTGAGAATAGTTTTCTTGAGCATTTTAATCAAGCCCTAAGATTTTCTTTTTCGTTTGTTTGTTTTTGAGACAGAGTCTTACTATGTTGCCCTCGGTAGAGTGCAGTGGCATCACAGCTCACAGCAACCTCAAACTCTTGGGCTTAAGTGATTCTCTTGCCTCAGCCTCCCAAGAAGCTAGGACTACAGGCACCTGCCACAACACCCGGCTATTTTTCTGTTGCAGTTGTCATTGTTGCTTAGCTGGCCTGGGCTGGGTTTGAACCTGCCAACCTCGGTATATGTGGCTGACTCCATAACCACTGTGCTACGGGTGCTGAGCCAAGGATTAAGATTTTCATTAAGAAAATCAGGAAGTCAGTTGCTCAAGGATCACAGCCTTGCCTTCATCTTTTCCTAACAATTGCCCCTGCGTTCAGGGCCCTCCAGTGACAGAACCTCCACCTGTGTGCGTCTCTGTGCAAGGCCTTATGTTGTTAATAGTAACAATGGTGGTGATGATGAAGATGACGAACATCAAGCAGATCAAGGATCCACCTCTCCTACTGTCATCAGAATGAGGGTTTAGACTTTGTCATAGGAAGAAAAGGTCCTTGAGTGACAATGGTAGGATGGCAGGATCCAGTACCCATGAAAGGCTACCAGAGCTTCACTTTCAGCGGGAAGTTAGAGGGTGAGGGGACAGCCGCTGGGGAAGAGCACTGCCAGAGCTTACTCGGGGGAGCTTCTGAGAGGAGGGGCTGCCTGGGGTAAGTCAGGGGCTACTCCTTGGACATCTGGGCCTCTATTGTGAATCTCTCTCCTCAGGAGAGAGATGGAAGTTTCAGCCAGGAGCTGGAGATCTTCTTGTGTTTACTTGTTAAAAAGTATGACTTGGGATTCAGTTTGGCCCCAGACCACACATCCACATCCAGCCTCACCTCTGCTGTGCTCCTTCTACAGCATGCTAGCTGGGTCCACCTGGCTCGTGTGGCTGTCCAGCCTGGGCTGTCCTCCTCATCCTCGTCCACTCAGTGACCGCCTGGGCCTGTTCTAACACTCTTTCTTAGGTGGTCTCTCTCCTCCCTCCTCTGCTCCAAGCTCACTGGCCCACGCCTGTCAGAGCCCATGACTATTTTCCTGCTGTCTCGCCACTGGCCTTGCAGCACCTGGAGGGCTGGAGCCGTGTCTTACCTCATGATGTGGCCTGTGCCTATCCTGGTGCCAAAGTGGTCTGGAAGCCTCTACCAGATGAATGAATTTTTCTCTCTGGATGTCTTTTAAAGTTGCCTGTTTTTTCTATAGCCCAGGAAGGTGACTGGACCGTTGGAATGTGGCCTGGGTTTGCCTTTGGGTATGTTTTTATTCCCCTGAGCACTGGCTGGCAGGATTCCCTTGTGATTTCTGGTCTTAGGGGACTCCACGTTTTAAATCCCCTCCAAGGCTGAGGTTTCAGAGCTGCTGGTCCATCTCCCAAAGCTGTTCTCTCCAAATTGGCCCAATTTTCCTTCCCTACCAGAACTTTCCTCTAAATTCATGGACCAGGGCCATCAGGCACCAATGAGCCACACTCTGATCGTTCTCCTGATAACCATTTGGATGAATATGAGGGACATAGCTGTTCTCTCTTCCTTGAACCACAACCAAAGGGGAAAGATTTTCACCTCTGAGCAAGTTTCTCTACCTGGGAGCTAAAGATCTTGCACAACATCAGGCTTGTCTGGCCTTCGCTCTCACAGTCACTCACCAAGATGAGTGCTTTTAGGTTATTCAACTAATTTGTTGTAAGGGGCGAGGAACAAAACTAAGGGGCTTCACTAAATAGCCCTTTCAAATCATGAGAGCAATTTGTTTTGTTTTAATCCATCTACAAACCCTTGAATTTAAGGCCCCATGAACTATTTGTTATACTCTCATGTCCCCACAGCAATGTTCAAAGTGCCTGCAAAGTGCCTCAGCAGGCCGAGCGCGGTGGCTCATGCCTGTAATCCTAGCACTCTGGGAGACTCAAACAGGAGAATTGCTTGAGCTCAGGAGTTTAAGACCAGCCTGAGCAAGAGTGAGACTTCATCTCTACTAAAACTAGAAACATTAGCTGGTCATAGTGGCAGATTCCTGTAATACCAGCTACTCAGGGGGCTGAGGCAGGAAGACTGCTTGAGCCCAGGGTGGGTGGTGGGTGGGTCTGAGGCTGTTGAGAGCTAGGCTGATGCCATGGCACTCTAGCCTGGGGCAACAGAGCAGGAGTCTGTTTCAAAAAACAAAACAAAAACCAAAGTGCTTTGGCAATTTTTCCATTGGCTGTGGAGTGAGCTGACGTCACTGTAAGTTAAGGCTGAGCCACTGTGGCCACTGCCCACTCACTCCCCATATACATCCCTTCCAGCATCTACCATCACCAGAAACCCCTTTCCTATAGAAAAGCCTGGGTAACTTTGAAGACCCCTATGGCCTGGTGCCAACCCACCTTTCTAAGCTCCACCTCTTGCAACTCACCACATAGCTCATATGCAGCTTTGCTCCAACTACAAAGAACATGCATTCCCATGCCCATGACATTCCCCATGCCTCTCCAACTCCAAACTTCTGCTGTTTTCTCTGCCAATGTTGCTGTGTTAGTTATCTATTACTGCACTGGGTGGTTTTAAGCAATATACATTTATCATCTCATAATTCCTTTGGGTCAAGAATTCAGGCATGGCTCAGCTGGATCCTCTGCAAGGCTGCAGTCTAGACATCAGCCAGGTTTACCACCAACTCAAGGTTCAGCCAGAGAAGGACCTGCTTCCCAGCTCCCCTGCTGGTAGAATTCAGGCCCTTGCAGGTAGTCTGGCCAAGTACCCCAGTATCTTGTTGGCCGTTGGCCAAGAGCTGCCCTCAATTCTTTGCCTTGTGGGTCTCTTCAACATGAGTGCTTGCTTCTTCAATGGCAGCAAGGGAGAGGGTCTCCTAGTAAGGCAGGCAGCACAAACTTATCTCATGTAATCACAGAAGTCACACCTGCCACCTTTGCTATATTTTATAGCTTATCATCAAGTCATAATTTCTGCTGACACTCAAAGTGTGGGTTTACCTAAGGGTATGAACACCAAGACATGGGGACCATGAGGCCATTTTAGTATGTCTGTTACGCTCTCCCTTCTCTTGTGTCCCTTCTCCTCTCCAGAAATGGACATAAATGAGATTCCCAAAAGCTTCCCTTAATCACCTCAGTTAGGAATCTCTGTGTTTTCTATGGTCTCATGGGACTTTGCTTAAACTATTCTTTAATTCATTTGTTCAGCAAATACATATCGAGTATTTGCCTGAAGTGAGATGTAGTGTAGTGTAGTGGGTAAGGCTGCAATTTCTGGAATCAGAGTCTTTTCCATGCAAATCCTGGGTTTGCTACTTTCATGCTGGGTCTCCACTAACTTATCTCAAAATAATAGTATGAGAATTGTAAGTGTGAAAGTTAATTTTATGTGTCAACTTTGCTAGGCCCAGGGGCTACCTCATGTTTTTGCATGAGATTAGCATTTAAATCGGTAGACTGTGTAGATTATCCTCCCTAGTGTGGGTGGGCTTCATTCCACTAGCTGAAGGTCTGTGCAGGAAAAAAGGCTGACCCTCCCCTGAGTAAGAGAATTCTTCCTGCCTGGAGGCCTTCAAAGTAGACAAATAATACATCTGCTCTTTCCAATGCTATGGCAGCTGGGGGCCTTCCAACTCAAACTGGGACATTAGCTCAGCAGATTTTAGATGTACCAGTCTTCATTATTGCATAAGCCAGTTCCTATTGTCCAGACTGGAAAGCAGTGACATGGCCGTAGCTCACTGCATCCTCAAACTCTTGGGCTTAAATGATCCTCCCACCTTGGGCTCCCAAGTAGCTGAGACTACAGGTGCACACCAGGCCTGGCTAATTTTTAAAAATTGTAGAGATGGGGTCTAACTATATTGCCTGGGCTGGTCTTAAACTCCTGGCCTCAAGCAATGCTCCTGCCCTCAGACAATCCTCCTGCCTGGCCTTCCAAAGTGCTGGGATTATAGGTGCCACTGTACCTGGCCTTAATTCCTTAAGATAAGTTTATTTATCTCTCTACATTTACATACTCTATTGTAGTGGTCCCCAACCCTTTTGGCACCAGGGACTGATTTCATGGAAAAAGGAGGGTGGGGTAAGAGTGGGGCTGATTTGAGCACACTACATTGTGCACTTTATTTCTATTATTATCACATTGTAATATGTAATGAAATAATTATACAACTCACCGTAATGCAGAATCAGTGGGATCCCACTCCAGCTCCAGCTCAGATCATCAGGCATTAGATTCTCACAAGGAGCACAACCTACATCCCTCACCTGCGCTGTTTGCAGTAGGGTCTGTGCTCTCATGAGAGTCCAGTGCTGCCACTGATCTGACAGGAGGTGAATGATGGGGAGCGGCTGTAAATACAGACAGAGCTTCGTTCACAAGCTTGCTGCTCGTCTTCTGCCGCGCAACCCAGTTCCTATCAGGCCATGGACCGTAGGACCCTATTTCTCTGAAGAACCTGACTCCTACTGTTAGGTTAAATGAAATCACACATATAGAAAACATCCTGGAGCTGGGTTCCTAGTAAGAAATCAATAAGGATTTTATTTTATTTTAGGTGCTGGGGAATCAGCAGGGATTCAGTGGGATGTCATCTGGCCTCCAAGGGGCCCATGCAGCTTTTTTATGTGAGATGATGTGTGTGCCTTGGCTCCCCCTAATCCCAGTCTCTGTCCCCTCTGCTGCACACAGCTCAGGTCTGCAACCCTTGAGGCTTCAGTGATTAGGATTAGGATGGGGCCTCTCTGACCCATTGTCCTATGGCTGCATGCCATTGCTAAGAAGAGCTATTCATCTGATGCCACTCCCCACGGCAGCCTGCGACTCTGGTCTTCTGCTTCCACACCGGTCATGTTCAGCGGCTCGAATGCTCCATTCTTCCTCTCCATGCCACTGGTGAGAAATTATGGCAGGCTGAGAGTTCTGCCTTCCTCTTCCCCTGCTTGCTCCGTGGCAAGAGCTAGTTGCCAGTGCTTCATGTGCATGAATTTCTGCTCATGAGAATGCAGGGACCAGGGCTGGGATTATAGGTATGGGCCATTGTACCTGGCCTAATTCCTTATAATAGGTCTATTTTTCTCCATCTATTTCTATACCCTATCGTAGTGGTAGGCAAAAGGTATAGGGCAGTGGCTGGGTAGCCAGAGCCCATGAAACCCCTTGGTGGACATTGACCTTTAAGTTTTCCTTGCTGGACTCTGACCTGGCCTTTCTAATTTTGGGGTGATCTTCACCCTGTGGGTCTCACTGGGAGGCAGGAGTCTGTCTTGCGCAGTGAAAGCCAAGGGCCTCACCGTCTCTTTTTCTAAGTCTTGGCGTTCAAAAGCTTGGGTGCTCAGGCATGTTTGGCTTTGGGTTGGCAGCTTGGGTTAGCTTAAGATAATCCTGGTTATTGCAGGTGACCGCAGGACTCCTAGGCAGAGTAGAGAGACCGGCCCATTAAGTGTATGCCAATCTTGGGGCCATTAAAGACGGTCTGGTCCATAGCAGGATCCAGGAAGGTATATTCTCTGCAATCAGCATTGTATTGTTCGGCTTATACTTTGCTTTGCAGTCTCCTCTTATTTACTTCTATTTTTGCAGGGAAGTTGAAGGAGAGAGTAAAACTGCAATTAGCTTCCTGCCCCTACCGTCTGGGCCTGTACCCAGCTCATCAGGACTGTGTTCACAGTGCTCCCGTGCCAAACATGTCACCAGGGGCTAATTGTAGCCTCTAAGGCAGGGAGTGGGAGAGGAAAACTGGGCCACAAGTAACTCAAAAAAAGCAGTTTTTAAAAAAGGAGTGCCTACTTATAAAAATTAGGATTCTGAAAGTGGAAAGAAACTTAGAAGTAGAATCAAACAGTTGAAATCGACCTCAGGAGTTCTGTAGCCAGAAATTCTTGCTATGGTGGACTGTATTAATTTTCCAGCCCATGGCTCCCCCTCTTACTGGATAACAGTATCCCAGTTCTGTTCAAATACTAGATGTCTAAGCATCTCATGGGCACTCTTGCAGCCATGGTGACGCCTCTAGGCCAAATAAGCTAATTCCTTTCATCTATAGACATGGCAACACCATAGCCAATGAGACATACATGGAGGCCTCTGAAAGCTTCTGGGAATATTTTCTGCATTCATAAAATGACTCCAAATACTCCTTCCTGTATTTAGGTGCATTTGTGTGAGCAAATGCTGCTTCCAGATGCAGTTGCCATCTTGGGCCATGAGAGAAAACCCAGGAAAATCCCAGGGAAACTGTCCCAGAGCCCTCCCAGCTGAACGATTGTCTTAGACCAGACTTCCAAATCCCAGTGAGTATCTTGACTTTGACTCCCTCCTGGATTCTACTAAGACTCTGTCAAAGTAGCAATTTCCTTCTCTCAAGTAGTAATAAATTCAGTTTTTTCTTTTCTAATGGTTTGCTTTGGTTGTATTTTAGGGAGCCAGCATTCAATACCAGCAAACAATAGGGAAACAAAGACCAGCTCCCCCCCCACACACACACCCTTCACTCTATCTTGTAGGGGCGGATCAGCCTCCAGCCCTCTGACTGCCGCTGCCCTGTGCATGGCTTCCAAAGGGCCTTCAGGGGCCCCTTTCTTTCCTTGCTCCCCATCTTCTTACAACTTGAGGTTACAAAAAAGAAAATCCATGAAATTGCCTGACCTGCCCCGTCGTAATGGCCCTCGCCACACCTCTGACCCACCTTTCATGTGGTAGCATTTATTTCACTCAATTGCTTTCTTTCTTTCTCTCCTGATACAGATAAAAGAACATAGAAATATTGTGAGACATAAAGACAGATATTGCTCTTTAGTCCTGGGGGTCTCCCTTGCTCTATTTAGTTCTCTCAGCAGTTTCTCTGGGATTTTCTCATTCAATTCTTGAATTTCTCTGGGATTTTCTTACTCAATTCTTGAGCTTTAACAAACTCACCTCCAGAAGAGTCAAGCTCAGTTTTTTGTTTGTTTGCTCATTTGTTCTGTTAAAGACAGGGTCTCACTTCTGTCACCCAGGCTGGAGTGAAGTGGTGTCATCATACCTCACTGCAGCCTAGAAGTCCCAGGCTCAAGTGATCCTCCTTCGTCAGCTTCCCAAGGAGCTGGGAGCGCAGGTGCACAACACCACGCTAGGCCAATTTTTGCATCTTTTGTAGAGAAGTTATGTTGCTCAGGCTGGCCCCAAACCCCTGGCCTCAAATGATCGTCCCATCTCAGTCTCCTAAGCGCTAGGATTATGGGCGTGAGCCACTGCACATAGCCCTCACATTTAGGTTTTTTTTTTTTTTTTTTTTTAAATAACATTCCCCATTGCCTTTTCTCTTTTCCTTGGGGAAATTTTAGGGCACACTTTTCTGTACCAGCCCATGTTCTAGTTGGATTTACTATGGAACAATTAGTTCCATAAATGAGCGCCTGGGATATGGATTCCAAGCCCCAGTACCTGGTGTGTGATCTCCAGCGGCGTTGACCTTGGCCCAACCCCTCCCCCCTGTGAGAACAGGTTCCTCTGTTGAAAGGGGGCTGGGCTAGATTATCTCCAAGTGTTGGTCCTATAGCTCCTTGAAGATGGTGTGGTTCTTTGATTCTATGCTTAAAGGAGAAAGAAGGCATTGGAGGAATATTTTTTTGTTTTTAAATATAAAAATAAAACACTTACTGTAAAAAGTAGAAGAATTCAAAAGTACACAAAACCTAAAATGTTGATGTTCCTTTCTTCCCATGGCTATTCCCCTGGACAGGGTCTTGGGAACAGTATTTGCCAAAAGCTTGCAGCTCGTGCTTTTTAATAATGTTGACCCCAGTGACTACCAATTCACTGAGATAACTGAGGCTGTTCTGAGAAGTAACTGTGGGTGTTCTTATGGGTTCTGTTTTCCCTGGAGGAAAATTGCAGAATTTTTTCTGTTGTTTAAGAGTTGCAGAGCTCTGTTGTCTGTGACCTCACCTATGTCTTTGTCAGAAAATAGAACGTAGGGCCCTGGCCTTAGCCCAAGACTAAGATCTGTAGGGGGCAAGTCTTCAGGAGAGTGTGTGACCACGGCAGCTGTGGGCTCACTTCGTAGGCCCAGAGTTTAGGCCCTGGAACACTAATAATGATCTCATCACTTTCATCTTTCCACAAACATGAACATTAGCTTTTTATGTGTGTCTAAAGTCTGAATCAATTGGCGTTGGACTCTGAAATAGAGAACAGAGATAATTCAAATTGTTGGGGAATAACAAGAAGATGCATTTTTACTACAGCCACTCTGGGGAAGCAGCCCATTAGGGAGTGATGGATCAAGGGCACTGACCACCAGTCTTTAGCCACATGCTTCATTCCTTAGATTACAGCCCACGCCTGCCTCAAGGAGGGTCAGAACTGAGGGAGGAGAGTTAAACAGACCCCAGGGTGGCCCCAGGATGGGGATCTGGGTAGGGCCAAGAAGATGTGGGTGTGGGCTCAGTGCTGAGGAGGGGGTTGTGCTGGGAGAGGTGATTTCACAGAAGGTGGATACACCAAACTGTTTCTCCCCATGAGACAGAGGGGAGGAGGCAAAGGGCTGGACCTGAGGGTACTCTGGAGTTGATGGTTAGCTGAACCTGGCCTGTGGTAGAGAGCAAGTCAAACCACATAGCCAGTCCTGTGCCTCGATCCTCATGGGGTCTGGGGGCGCTCTCTGGGGGCTGATGAAGCAGAGGGCAAAAATAACAAGCCATTAGGAGACTGCCATAATACCGAGGGCTCATTCATTCAGTTCCTTGTCCATCCATCCATCCACCCAGCAAATGTTTACTGAGCTCTTCCCATGTGCCAGGCACTGTGCTAGGCTTTGGAAAATATGATGGTAAACAAGACAGATATAGTTCCTGCTCTAATGAGGGCTTCAGTTTAGTGGGGGAGGTAGACAATGAATTTCAAGGTGAATGGTCAGGCAGAGGGTTATGCAGAGGGAGCAGGTGCCTGCAAGGCACAGTGTGGGATGGCCTTGGGCAGGTGATGGACATAATCCTGCATGCTAGTCCTAGGGCAAGAGCTATGGTTTCTGGAAGAGTTTGACAGGTACGTCCAACCAGAGATGGTACGCTATTGGACTTGTGAGGAATGGAGGGGAAGGAGGATGGCTGACTCTGGGTGGGAAATGAGGGGGTCAAAGTAGCCAGGGAGGTGCTTCCCAGTTCCACTGTCCCCTGACCTCTGATGCCAAGATCCAGGCTGGCTGGGATGAAAGCGATTCCTCTCTGCAAAGCCGCTGGGAAGGGCTAGAAGGCTCTGTTGTTCCTGAGGATTAATTCATTCTCCATGTTCTCTTCTCAAGATGAATTGAGATAACCGGTATTAGGGATTGGAACTTAGAATGGAGCTTAGGAGTTCTTCTTTAAAAGGAGAGAGTGAAGTGGCCAGGTGGTCTCAGGAGTGACAGAGGTAGTGGGAGAGTGCAAAGAATTTAATAACCCTCTGGGAAAATGTGCCCTTACCTGGCACTGGATATTCTGTGTGCTTAGTTTCCTTATCTGTAAGGAGACAATAATGTCATCCCACAGGATTGTGGAGAAAATTAAATGAGCAGTGAGATTATGGTGAGAATTAAGTGATAACCTCAGGTACTGCCCCTGAAATATGGCAGGTACCCAATAATGTTAACTTAAATCTATCCTTTTTGTTTGTTTTTTGAGGCAGAGTCTCACTGTGTTACTCTAGGTAGAGTGCTGTGGCGTCATCATAGCTCACAGCAACCTCAACTGTTGGGCTCAAGCAATCCTGTGGCCTTGGCCTCCCCAGTAGTTAGGACTACAGGTGCCTGCCACAGGCTAGTTCAAGACCTAACCTTGAACTCAGCTCAAGCAATCCACTCAGTCTAGCCTCCCAGAGTGCTGGGATTACAGGCGTGAGCCACCATGCCCGGCCTCATCCTTCATCTTGGACCTCCACCAGCCTCAGTGGGATGAAGGACATTATGAATTGCCCTGGCTTACCATGGAATCAAATGAGACAAGTATGCACAAGTCTTTGGCAGCCTGAACCCATGGATATTCTTATCATCGAGACAAGGGTGATTAATGATAACAATTTTCATGAAACCCTTTCATGAAGAGTCAGTAGGCTTGTAAAGTAGCAGGCATAGCTGAGTCCTCATACCAACTGTCTTCCACCCAACAATATGGGTGGGGTGGGAAGCAGCACAGATGGCTAGAAAGAGCTTGGGATGTGGTCAGAAGGACTTGGAATTGAATCTTGACTCTGCCACTATTAGCTGTGTGACCTTCTGAAAATACTTACCCTCTCTGGGCCTTTCCTCATCTAAACAACGTAGATAGTGCCGTCTAGCTCACAGGGTTGTCACTAGCAAGTGAGCTGACATGTAGAGCACACTAACACAGCAGATGGAATAGCAGTGTGTGTGCCCAATGTCTCCCAGTGCCTCAGGCTCCTCATCTGTGAAATGTGGATCTGCATAGCACCTACTGCCTGGGGTTGATGATTCAATCAATTAAATCATATAGTATGAAGAAAGCAATCAAGCAAACAAACACTGCCTGACATAGTCATTGTTAACTATTATCAAAGTCAGTGTTCTGGACTTCTGGCTGTACCCTCACTCCAGGGGTTACCTGTGACTCTTACTTGTGGGAAGGAAGCTCCTTTGGTATAGAATCTCTCCTGGATACTATAGGGAGTTTTTTTGCCACCCCCCATTTCCTACAGAGAACAGCCTGGAGGTTGTGTGAGAGGTAAGGCTGGACTCAGAATCTTTCCACAGCCTTGGCACCACCAATGATGCTTTTACAGTTCCAAGGAGCTCTAAGGCCTACCCAGTGCCCCTTCCTGAGGATGGTAGGGATAGCTCCTATGTTAGTCAGGGCTCTACACCTCTCCTGTATGAGATCTGACAATTAAGTTTGTGAATTTGTGCTAGAAAAAGTGCTATATACCTCATTGCAAAATATCACTATGTTCACCTTTCAGGTACCCCCCTTGGGAAGCTATGTACCAATGCTAATGTTTAGTTCACCTTTCAAAGCAATTTGGAACTCTTTTTCTGGAATGGCCATCAAAGCTGTTATCCTACAAGTCCTGACAATTAAGTTCATTAACTTACGACTGTGGGCTTATGTTGGCAGCACTATACAAACAACTCAGTATGGTTTCATAACCTCGGTATATTAGTGTCTCCCAGCTATTTTTGTGTTGATGTCTGGTGGTGTCTCACTGTGTGGTGTTCATTATTGTTGCATGTTTTTGTGTGCTGTACCACTACAGCTCTGATGGTCATTTCAGAAAAGAGTTTCAAAGTTGCTTTGAAGGGTGGACTAGGCACTGGTGTTGGTGCATAGCTTCTAAAGGGGAGTACTTTGACTATAGTGGTATTCAGCGATGAGGTACATAGCACTTTCCCTAGGATGAGTTTGTGAAAACTTAATTGTCAGATCTCATATATGTGAGAGAGTATGAAAAAGAGAGAGGGGGTGTTATTGTGGAGGCTTGATGAGTCCAAGATCTAATGGAGTAGACTGGCAGGCTGGAAACCTAGAGGAGTTGCACAGTTCAGGTCCAAAGGCAGTCTGCTGGCAGAATTCTTTCTTGCTCTGGAGAGGTTCATTTTTGTTCTATTCAGACCTCCAACTGATTGGATGAGCCCCACCCATGTTATGGAAGGTAATCTGCTTTATAAGTCCACTGATTTAAATGTTAATATCATCCAAAAACACACCTTTCCAGAAACAATCAGAATAATATTTGACCAAATTACTGGACATAATGGCCCAGCCAAGTTGACATGTAAAATTAACCACCGTGTCTCCTTTATCCCATTTTTAAAAAATTTGTTAAATCTTCTGATTCAAACATAGGCTTTGTTAGAAACAGAAACAGCTCTAGCTTTTCATGGGCCCAAAATAGACCCCAGGATCCTATAAGGCTCACCTACCTTCTTTTAAACAACTTAGTTTCAGCCTAGAATCAGTCCTCTAGGAAGGGGAGCAGGTCCAGAGAGGGAGAGTCACTTACTCTGGGTCACACAGCAGAACCATCCCTGCAGCCTCCCTGATCTCTGCTCCCTCATGCCAGATGGTTGCTGACTCCACCCTCCCACTCCACACGTGCTGAGGAGACCCACAGTTGGATGTATGCAGAGGATTCTGGTTCCTTCCTGACCTTGTATCTGAAAGATCAGCTGTTCCTGGGCAGTGCCTGTGGCTCAAAGGAGTAGGGTGCTGGCCCCATATACCAGCAGTTGTGGGTTCAAACCTGGCCCAGGCTAAAAAATAAATAAATAAATAAATAAATAAATATCAGTTGTTCCTAAAGGAATCCTTCCTGTCTTTTATTTCTAGCACTCTCTTGACCTCCACATTGATCACCTCCTGAGCAGGCCAGATTGAGGAGATCAATGACATTAATCTGCATTGAGGAGAAGTTAGTGATTTTCTTCCTTCGATATGATGAGGCTGCCTGAGGCTTGTGGTCAGATAAGGATCTCAGCTTTTTAATCTCCTCTGCAGAAGGTTTCTTATATGAATCACAGAATCTTGGAGCAGTAAAAAGCTTCTAGAAGAGTTTATTCTATCCAATTTTTTTCACTTGGCAGATGAAGGCCTAGAGGGCCCAGAGCAGGAAATAGTGTGCCTTTGGAAACACAGCTGATCGATTGCTTTCTTTGTATTTGCTCCTTTCCCTGGACCTCCGTTCCCAGGGAAAGGAGGCATGTAGGGCCAGCTGAGGCAGAGGACGAGTGAAGAAGGCTCCTGGGGGCCACCTTGCAGTCCTGGTGAGACATGCTGGTGGTGGGGAGAATGAAGGTTAAACATTGTGTCAAGGTAATTGATGGGCTCAGGGACTGGTTGGATGTGTGCGTGGGGGTGGAGGTGGGGCGGGGGGTGCAAGGAGCTGAGGGCTCCTGTCTTGGTTGCTGATGGATGGGAGATTTAGAGGGGTGGACATGTCTTGGGATGTCCCCAGGAGGCTTAGGAGGCCACAGATATTGAAACTGAAGCACAAACCACAATAATGAGATACGGCTTTCCACCAGCATGTTCTGGAAGCGGAAGCCATGGGAAGGAGGATTTGCAGGGGAGAGTTCATGGCCAAGAAAAACAGAGCCAGGGTTGATTCCTGGGCTGTGTCCTTTCCACGATACTGTATTCCCAAGGGAGTATGACAAGGATCACAGACACCTCCCAAAGAGGGCTTCCAGCCCAAGTTCTACCCTCTCCTCCTCTGACCAGCAGTGCATCTACGGCTGCATATGATGCTGTCCCTCCCTGCCCAGGGGTGCTCGGGAGCAGTGAGTCTGATGCTTTCTGGTCTTGGTAAAGCATTTCCTTGGAGCTGGACATAGAGATTGGGCAAGGAGGGCACAGATAGGACTAGTGCCTCAGACTCCCCTCACCTTACAGGCTCCAGGTTGGGCAAATCATCTGCTGATTTCTCTGAGCCCTTCCCCTGAAGAGCCAGACAGAGGAGATGGAACTAGTCAGCAAGAGGCTAAATGGCTTGAGCATGGCATTAAGCACCATTGTCACTAATTTGTCACCTTGATTTCTTTCCAACTGTTTGGTAATTCATGTTAAGCCCCAAATGAGCATGTGTGCTGCTTCTACCAGCTTTCAAAGAATAAAGGTCAAAAGAAAATAAAAGCCTTTCTGGGATTTCTTAGATCAGGTGGCTTAAGCTTTTTGTTTTTAAATTTTTAAATAACTCATCCCAGATTTAGCAGAGATTCCCTTTAGAAGGAGTCTGGCAAAACAGCATGAGTTGACAATGCTTCTTCTGAAGAATGCATTATTTATCCAGTACCGGCAATGAACCTGGCAGGTGAAGAGTGAAACTGAACTTGCTGGCACACACTTGCAGAGATTAGGCACAACAGTGTACGGCAGCCTTGTCTCTGGGTGGCCCCTCCAAGGGAAAAGACTGAGAATATTGAGGTGAGGGTCTCCCCCTGGTCAGAGTAGGAAAAGAAATAAGCACCCTGTGTGCCAGGCACTGTGCTAGGCCTTTCTGTACCCAATGGCGTTTTTCTCCACAATAACCTACAATGCATGCGTCATTATCGCTACAAGAAATGGGATTTTGAAAGTTATAATGATGTACCCAGAGTCCTGAACCCAAGTTATCTGGTTCAGAATCCAGAGCTCTTTTCAAATAGCATCAGAAGAGGCTGCTGATTGGTGTGGTACCTGGTCTCCAAGATGGTCCTGGTACTCACACCCTGGGTAGTTACATCCCAGGATGAATCTAGGCTGGCCCTGTGTATGCAATGAAGGTGGCCAAAATGATGCTGTGTGGCTTCCGAAGCTAAGTCAGAGGAAGCCTTACAGCTTCTGGATTTCTTAGAATTCTTGCTCAGGAGGAAGCTGGCTGCCATGTAAAGAAATCCAATTTCTCTGTGAGGAAGCCCCAGCTAGCCCCATGAAGAGGTTACGTGGAAAGAGAGAGGTGTTTGGCAATCCCCCAGCTGGGGCACAGAACACCTGAGGAAAGAAGCTGTTTTGGGTGTCTCCTCCCAGCTTAGTCTCCAGGTGACTCCAGCCTCAGCTGCCACCGGCATCTACAAGAGGCACCCGGTGAGAACTGTCCAACTAGACCTGGTCAACTCTCAGCATTATGGGAAGCAATAATACATTTGTATTTTATTTTATTTTATTTTTTATCATTTCAGGTTAATTCAAGGGTACAAAGAATAGGTTACGATGTTTGCACTTTTTTAGGTAGAGTCCTTATAATTATGTCCCACCCCCAAGAGGTGTGCCCTACATCCTAAATTTGTATTTTAAATCACCTGCTTTTGAAGTAGTGCATTATATAGCGATACAGTGAAACCCAATTGAGACAATTAGGTTTCAGGATTATTTCTTCTAGAATGGACATTATGATCAATTTTTATTGACTACTTATTATGTGTCAGACACCATCCTGAGCATTCTACATTTATTTTTCCATTTGATTTTCACCAGAGCTTTATGAGACTGTGCCTTTTCTTACTAATTATTCCTGCTTTATATATGAGAAAGGTTCAGAGATGCTAAGTAGTCAACCCAAGGTCACACAGCTAGTATTAGGCATGTATTAGAAATAGAAAGGCCAAGATTCAAACCTCAACGATTCAACCCTTGACCTCATGCCATCACCCATTGCTCTCATTTGTGACTGGATGCAGGTGACTCAGGGGACTGAATCCCTGATTGATGAGCTCAGACTTGGGGGACTTGCCTTGCCTCAGAAAGTCTTACTATGTCAGAGAGCTTGTTCTGGGAGGTTTGAAGCAGCTGGCTAAGGGATCGTGCTAAGAGTCTTGCAGAGACTAGCAGCCAGGACTTTGAATTAATTCACATGGGGAAACAAATGGTTCTGACCTTTCCTTTTAAAAATGTTTTTCAAGGGAAGTCAGTGCTGCCAGCAGGATCTAGATTGATGGCATGGGATGCTGAGAAGTGGAGGCTTCATCTGGCATTGCTTCACTTGGTACCTTGGGTCAGATCAGCCAGAAACACAGCAGGGCTGGGAAATGTCACGCTGACTGCCCATTCAGAGCACTTTCCCACCCCCCTCTCGCCCATATTTACTGCATTTCTAATCTGTGGGACGTGGGGGCTGCTTTAGGTTTCTGTCCTCAGAGGATAAGAGCTGGGAGAAAGGAGAAGTCAGCCACAGGGAATTGGAGGGCCTGGACGAGGGCAGCAAGCATGCGCAGTGGACCGTGTCTCTGTGTAAAGACAGCAGCTGTGTGTCCTGGGGTCCCTGTCCATGCAGGCCCCATGCTCCTCTGTAATGTCTCCCTGCTCGGGGACCACAAAGGCAGAAGCTGGGCATGAGCAAATGCAGCTCTTTTCCCGGTGAAGTATCAGCCTTGCCTCCAGCTCTCTTTTCTCTCTTTCTTCCAACTAGAACTCTCCTTGGTGTCCCCAGCCCTGTCCTCAAAGTCCAGGATTAGGAAACAGCACGGGCACATGTTGTGAGGCCCAGATCTCCTCTGCCCACAGAAAGAAAGGTTGCCTGGTGGGTAACGTCCTCGCAGCCAGCCCCCCAGGGCCTCTGGCCTGCTCTTTTCAACTCTCTGTCCTCATCCTGGGTTCCCTGGCAGCCCTCTGCCTGCACAGCCGTCACCTTGGTGGGAAAATCTCTCTTATTCACACCCACCGTCCTAATATTTTCTAAACATCAGTCCTTGAAGGACCATTTGCCATTTTGTTCTCATAACCACATGCCCCTTGTACTATCATTTACTTATTTTCTTTAAATGGGCTTTCTCCACACTTCAGTTAATTGATTTTCAAAGTGAAATGAAGTGATGGAAACCAGAATCACTTGTTCTGAATAGGAGGACACTTGTACAGTTGAATAGAATAAAAAACAAAATACGACCATTTTAGCTCAAAATTATCTTCTAAGCGTAAGGCTTGCCCTAAATTTATTGAAAGGGAAATTCCATCCGTTAAAGATACACCAAGGAGACTCTCTCCTTAATGTAAACTAAAGAAACCACAGAGACTGGGAAAGGACACAATGTTCTTGCCATGTGACTTAATACTATTTAACATTGTGTCTGTATCTACCTAAATCCCTCCCCCTCCCACCTACGGTCCATTTTCATGCTCTGATAATCACAGTTCTGCTCAAATCCTGATTTGTTCTTACAGACAAGCTCAAAGGCCCCACTGCTTTCGAAAGTATTTCCTTACTACTCCTGCCTACATCTTTCTCTTCTTTCTCCAAATATTTATTTATCTATTTAGAGACGAGGACTCATTCTGTCACCTATGCTACAGTTCAGTGGCATGATCATAGCTCTCAGCAACCTCAAACCCCTGGGCTCAAGAGATCCTTCTGCCTCAGTCTCCTGAGTAGTTGGAACTACAGGCATATGACATCATGCCCAGCTAATCATTTCTTTTCTTTTATAAATATGGGGTCTCACTATGCACCCAGGCTGCTTTAAATGAAACATCCTCTCACCTTAGTCTTCAGAAGTGCTGGGATTACAAGTGTGAGCCACTGTGCTGGCCTGTTAACAAGTACTATAATACATATTTTATGGTAAACAGGAGTCTTGTAATATGACACTTATTGTAACCTAATTATCACCTGTTCTGGGGCTCTGTGTTCTGTTTTTCCAGGGGTCTCCTGCTCCTAGAAGGCAGTGATTATAAATGCTTTTCTTGGGGAGTGTGTGTGTGTGTTAAGGGAGAAGGACGGGGATTTTATGCAGCATCCTTCATGCTGCTGAGCACAAAGGTGACACTTGGTTTGTCCTGCTGAATTGGCGTGGATGTGGAGAGAAGGGAACACTTTTACACTGCTGGTGGGACTGCAAAGTAATACAACCTTTTTGGAAGGAAGTATGAGAATCCTCAAAGAACTCAAAACTAGACCTCCCATTGGATCCTGCAATCCCATTACTAGGCATCTACCCAGAAGAAAAAAAAATGCTTTTATCATAAGGACATTTGCACTAGACTGTTTATTGCAGCTCAATTTACAATTGCCAAAATGTGGAAACAACCTAAATGCCCACCAACCCAGGAATGGATTAATAAGCTGTGGTATATGCATATCATGGGATTCTATTCAGCCATTAAAAGAGATGGCGACTTTACATCTTTTGTATTAACGTGGATGAAGGTGGAGCACATTCTTCTTAGTAAAGCATCACAAGAATGGAGAAGCGAGAATCCAATGTGCTCAATTCTACATGAGCTAATACAAGGCGGGTAGGGGAATGAGGGAGCTGGGAGAGGGGAGAAAGGAAGGGGATGGGGGGCCGTGATGTATGGCACGCCTCTTGGGGGCAAGACACAACTATAAGAAGGACTTTATCTAACAAATGCAATCAGTGTGGCCTAATTCTTTGTACCCTCAATGAATCCCAAACAATAAAAGAATACATAAAATCATAATTCTTTATGACTGCTAATTGTAATTGTGTCACTCTGAAGTTTATTTTATACTCCAGATGCTATGGAGGCCTGCATCTGCGTGTTTGACAAGTGGTTAAAAATATGCATAGAAATAACAAAATATCTTCTCAGATCAGCATGCTTATTTTGTGCAATGTTTAAAACAACAAAATTATGGTACAACAAAGATAATTTGCAAAATCACCTACTTGTATGTAAAGGCTGTATTGTGTAGAGTAAGAGTTATGTAAGTTGGAGAGGGAAAACATTTTCCCTGATAACTGATGAAATTTATTCTTTACTCTTTTATTCATTCAACAAAACTTGACAGAGCACTTAAGATGTACCAGACCTTAGCAAACTCTAGGGGAATAAAGGCAGGAATAAGTTGTAATTCTGATTTGGACAGGCTCATAACTTAGAAAGGGAGATGACATGAAAACAAAACCACTAATCACAATCCAATATAAGTGCAATGCAGGCATACACACAGTGCTACGGGATCCTGAAGAGAGGCTTTGATTCTAACTAGGAGAGCCAGAAAAGGTAACACAAAAGGGATGACATTTGAATTAAGCTTTGAAAATGAGCCAGACTTGTCAGGGAAAGGACATCTCAGGCTAAAAAATGAGCAGGAGCTAAGCTATGGAGGCCTGCATCTGGGTGTTTGACAAAGTGGTCTGTGACCAGGGATATAAAACCATATAGAATATCTGGGAAAGGGAGAGGAGACAGAGCTGGAATGAGAGGTAGGGGCCAATCAAGGAAGTGCCATGGCAACAGGAGATTGTTGAAGGTCTCAGAGCATGTTTGCAACTTTGACATGATGGCTGGAGTTTCAGCAGCTCTTTTGGACTGTAAAGTCACCCAGAGGATGCAAGGCAGAACTAAAAATGCAGAGTGGAAAGAGGAGCCACCCACTCTGTGTGGCATCTTTGCTTTTATGTGAAAAATAAACAAGGTTTTATGTTATTTAAATTATTGCTATTATGGGTGTTTATAATATTCAGCCAAACTTAATGCATACAGGGATTCATGGCCTCTCTGATTTAAAGCCCACATTTGATAACTCCAACATCTGGACCTCCTTTGCGTCTATTTATATCTATTTTTTTTCTCTTGGTTTTCAGTCATTTGATCTTGTTCCTTGATTTCTATGGTAATTTTTAATTAAAAGCCAGACATTGTATAAAGCTGCATTTGCCACTTTTATAGCTAAGAACCACATGTAGCTATTTGAATTAAAATGAAATAAAGTTTAAAATTCATTTCTTCAATGTATAGCCACAGTTGTTCAGTAGCCACACATGACTGGCACCTACTGTATTGATCAGTGCAGATTATAGAACATTTCTATCATGGCAGAAAATAGATATGGTTGCTATAGAAAAAATTTGAGGCTTTGGATCATATTATCTTTCTCCAGAGAGGAAACTCTCATTTTTGACCATCAGTTAGGCTGATAGTCTTTGCACTCCAAAGTTTGTTTTTCTGGCCCTATGAGACTGTCAAGGACTCTGTTCAGTTTCTTGAACTCTGGACTGCTATTTACGAAAGGGCAAAACCCTCCAGACAACTAAACATCAGACCTACCTCTTTGTATTACCTTCTTTCCATGATCTTTCACATATTTGGTCTTTGTAGTTCCCCAATGACTACAAACAAATTTTTCAAATACAGTATGGTGTATCCAATTATCTGGTTATTATTGGAAGGAGGGTTGGTCTGATAGAGGCTAGTCTACCCTAGCTGGCAGCAGAAGTTGAACCTATTTTAAGCACATGACTTTGGGTGGTGCAAAAGAAGTCTGGTTGGACAGTCCATGCAAGAGGCAATGAGGGACTGAACTAATGCCAGGAAGGTAGGGAGGAGGCAGATTTAAGAAATCTGGGCAATTTAGAAAAAGGGAGTTAGCTGGAATTGGTCTCAGACTGGACGTGAGGCATGAGAGAGAGGAAAAGGAAAAAGAAGAGGAAGAATTCAACCATCACTCAGGTTGTGGCGCTCAGGTGTCTTGAGCAACAGAATGGATGCAGCCTTCCAACGTGATCTAAGGGAGGGGCCCTGGGGAGAATTCCTTCAGTAGCCTTGGAGGTGGTTGCGGCACATATGCCACATACGATGCCCTGTCCTTCTGACACTGGTAGTATCTGGCAGTACTGTCATATCTGGCAGCTGGTGGCAGGGCAGCAACGCCTTCCCTGGGCTGGCTCTGTCGCATGGCTCCAGTGTGGTTCTGGCCCGGCCTTGCTGCTGCTGCCTCTCCTTTTCTGCTTGTTCCTCCACCTCCTGGGCAACTCTGATACCTTTTGAACGAACTCATTTTCTGTTTCGGGAGGCCATTTCTGTTGCTTGAAACTCAGAACTGTATTAAGAAGTATATACTCACACTCTCCAATGTACATATTACAGAGAGTTTTCTCCCCATGGACTAAGTTTCTTAATATAACTCTGGCAAAAATGCTTGTCCGGTTTTTCTGATATTCTCAGAAGTGACGAGAAAAGGCCAGAATGTAGAGATGGAGAATAGCGCAGAATGGCTATTCAAGAAGTAGTTGTATAATAAATACCTATAGCTTAGTTGAAACCATGTTAATGGCTGATATCTCCCCAGTGCTGTGTAGCCTGAGAGAGAAAGAGAGCTTATGAGTTTTTACATAGTCTCTGTCCCTCTCCAATCCAGATGAGATGTTCCCTGTTAGGGATGCTGAACTAATGCCAGGGACTCGGGCTGTGTGACTTCTTCCTACCAAGCTGGTCAAGCCCAGCATTCACCCTTTTGCTGGGGAGCAGCAGGGTCTCAGGCCTGAGTAAACCTTTCCCCCTCCAGGCATGACTTCCCCTACCGGAGAGCCAGCCCTCTGCTCTCTGCAGTGCCCAAGGCTCCTGGGGTGTAGACCATTCAGCCTCCTTAGCAAGTGGCCTGAGCTGGAGGCCCAGGGGCCAGAGGCAGCCCAGACTCAGAGCATCACTACATCAGGGTGGCCCCTAGAGCCCAGAAGGGAAACAAGGAAGATGCTTGATAACTGAACTTCTGCTGTTCTGAGTTCAGCAGGGGCCAGAGCACGGAGGACACTAATGGCCAAGTTCAGACATTTGGATTTTACTGTGGGGGCATGGAGGAGTCATCAAGTTAAGTGACTTAATTTGCACTTTGGAAATTTGACTCCAGATGTAAATAGATGAGAGGGGCAAACAGCACATGTCCTGAGACCAGTCAGGATCCGCTGATGCAGTCTGTGTGAGCAGTGATGCAGACGTGCACCAGAGGCGGCTGTAAGGACACAAGGAAACAGACATTTCACAAGCAGACTTGACAGAATGTGGGCAGGGTTGGGGTGACCTCTAGATGCTCTTTAAAGTAGGTCCACAGGAAGAACTATGGTAGTCTGAGGTGTCTATGGGAGATTCAAGGTAGTTGGATAGCCTGTGAGTCTAAGGATCAAGGGCAAGGTCTGGGAGAGAGATTTGGGGATTGGAGTCCTTAGGCAGAGCTGGCTTCTGCCTGAACTCCCTGAGGTTTACAGCCTGGGTATCTGCATACAGGCGGCCCCAACCCTCAAGGTCAGACCTAGTCACACTTTCTCACACCATCTTCTGCTAGCCTCCTCCCGCCCCCCCAGAGGACACACTGTGCCCCATGGGCTGGCCCTGTCTTTGGGCCCCTGTCCTCACCTGACCTGGCCCTTGGAAGCTGGAGCTCTGAAAGGGGCAGACCCAGCTAGCTCAGCCCTCTATCTGGGACAGGCAAGAACTCACCGTCTAATGAGGCTTCTAACTCCTCAACGCTGCATGTGTGGGCAGACTCACAGTCCCTTGAGAGCCACCTGAGAAGGATACAAGAAGGTAAGCAATGGGAAATTGAGAGTTCTGGAATCATTTCCAACAGAGAAGCATTAACTTATGTTGCCACTTATGGGCCATGGCCCAGAACCTGCCCCCCTGCATGGCTGCATCACAGTTTACTGTGCTTTTCCACTGACAGAAACAGAGTCTGAGCTGAGCCATGGTGCCCTACTGATCACTCTCTACTCAGCAGCCTTCTCCCAGCTCCTTCCCTGGGGGACTAGAGCACATCCTCTACAGCCAGTTCCACAGGTCACCTCCTCTCCGAAACTTTCCCCAAGCCAGGCAAGGTCATCCCTTCTCTGGGCTCCCACGATGCTCTGGGCAGCCTCTAAGCTGACACCAATGCAGGCGTCACCTGGTGCAATGTGGGACACACCTGGCTCACTTGTCCTGCTGTAATCTCCCCATAGGCCCTCCCTTTCAACTTTCTCTGTCTGGTGCTTAGTCCAGGGTCTAGCACATAGGAGCCAAGTAAGTACTTTCTGGGTGCATATATGAATGACGTGAGAACTGGAAAGAATGCAGCCTGGTAGACAGCAGACTGAGGTCCAGCCTTGGTCCCCACCTGCCTTGCTCCCTGAATCATCTTGGGTAGGTAGGTAACTCATCCTCTCTTCAGCACCTCATCTGTAAAACAAAGGAGCTAGAACTAGTGGTTCAGAGTCTTCCCTCTCCAGTGTTCTGCAGTCCGTGAACTGATCTCACTCTACTTCTCACAGTCTGTGAGTAGAGACCCCAGAGACACAAAGCCCTAAGGGGAACTCAAAGGCTCAAAGACCTGAGATCTTGCCAAACTAAATAGCCATGGAAGTGAGCAAGAGCATCAGGGCAGAGGGACTGGGAACCACAGAGGCATTGCAGGCGCAGGGAGCAAAGGTACAGAAGGGAGACACTCATGTAGATATTGAGGTGCTGCTAGCAACTGGCTGTGGGGGAACCAGGCAGGCCCTTTCTCTCCTCTGTGCATGGGACCGCTTGCTGTGTTTTGTGCAGTCTCTTAGAAGGCTGGAGAGGAATATCTTTAGAGATGAATAACCAAGCCTCTTTATCTTTCAGCTGGAGAAATGGAGACTAAAAGGGCAGACCCAGCGCCTGGAGAAAGGTCGCCTAACCCCGAAGCCGGGTCTGGTTTTGCCTGCCAGGCTTATTGTGATTCATGGGAGGATTGGTACATCTGTCTTCCATATCTCCCTGGTGCCTTGTTGCAGGGCTTTATACCCAGAAGGTGTTTCATAAATGCTCAGCAGAGAGCTAACAGTCAGCCAGAGAACTTCAAGGATTCTGTTCAGTGTGCTGAGTAATTTCAGCCACTGGAGGTGGGGGAAAGTTTGGGTAATTTTCCAGAGCTTTGGAGGCCTGATGGGGCTCATGTGAACACACAGGAGCAAATTGCTTGCCTCTATGTAATGAATGAATCTTCCCAGGGTACCAAGTGGTTAAAGAAAGAAGTAATTCACTAAATGCTCCCCTCCTGCAGCAGAAGAACAAATGTGCTTCACGCGGGTGTGAAAATTACTAATCACTGGGACATTTCTGAAGAAAATAATTTTATTAGGGCTGCTGGAATCATGACTAGAGCCAGCACTGTGACATCACAGCCAGCCCCTGAGAGAGGTGACTGAGAGGTGACACCTCTTATTCTTACTGGGACCCTTAAGATGGGGGAAAGGGCAGAGAGAGACAATGCTTGTGACGATTGTGTTGTCTTTCCTAACCCATTCTCAAGACTGGGAAACTGAGGCTCAGAGAAGGGGAGGTCACCTAGAGCCATTCAGGGGTGGGGTGTAGCCATGCAGGAGGCCATTCAGGACCCTTGGCCTCCTGTGCAGACTCTGCTGTCAGCTGACCTCTCAGAGCCCTGTAGATGTCCTTCTCTCTGTTACTAGGTCACTGGATTATGGACCCCACATTGTCACCATAGGTGCCTGTGTGCTATGACACAAGGAGCCCCGCCTCCCCACAGGCATAGGAAGTCTGTTCCACTTTCTTTCTGAGGAATGAGAGCTCATCTTTCATTGAAAAGACTCAGAACTTACAAACCATGGGACATAGGCCTTGGGAAGGGACTGGTAGGTGCCCAGCACTATGTGGGACCCCTTATATATATGTCACTTCATCCTATAGGAGTATATAGCTTTCAGTAGGTCACAGTAATAGGGTTGAGGTAGATATTGAAAACACCAACACATAAATGAGGAACCTGAAATTCAAGAAACGTTAAAATTGCTCTTGTTCACCATGTACTAAGTGGGATCTCATGTCAGGAAACCCTAGAACCTCACGCTGGAGCTTCCCTTAAAGTTCATTTGGTCCAGTTCCTGCTCACGCTCCTAATGTTTATGGGCGCTTCCATTCTACCTTTTGGCTGATTTTATCCTATCAGCAATAATTACATCTCGTTTAAATCTTTTTATTTATTTATTTTTTATTATAGATAAAAATATGCACCATAGATGTGGCCCGACCCATCACCCTCCCTCCACCAAAACCTCCCCCCTCCCTTCCCCTTCCTTGGTCCTTTCCTCATAGTCTTGTGGTATAGTTGGGTTATAGCCTTCA